>CM044444.1:6952162-6982886 GCA_024363595.1 Xenopus borealis | reverse complement strand
GCACTTCCGCATTCTGCGCAGGACTTCAGCGGGAGGTGAGCGCTCGCTGCTGCGCTCGCAGCGCAGCGCTGCCGGGCCCCCCTTCAGCCCCGGGCCCGGCACACTTGTCCCCCCCTGATGGCGGCCTTGTCTATGTCTATGAAGATTCTCTATTATCCAGGTCATGATATACAGTATCTAGTAGAATTAAGTCAAAGGCAACTGGGCATTAGGGGGCAGATTTATCACGGGTCAAATATCGAGTTCATGGGAGTTTCTAAAAACTCCCATAAAGTCCCATGAACATGAAATTCGGAAAGAAAACAACCATCGAAACTTTTTAACATTTTTCAAATTGGGGTGAATGGGATTGACCCGCAAACTCGAATTGAATTCAAATTGAATTGATTCGAGTTTTTTCATTTAAAAAAAAACCCATTGTTTTCAGTATGTCTCCATCCTGAAAATGTTTCAGCACTCATCTGAGGACTTTGTAGCATCTTGTGGCAATTCGGACCCTGCATCTTTGACATCTGGCTGGCATACAAGCAGGGAGGGGGAATGCCCATAAAGCACCACTGCATGAATACAGCTCTGCCGAAAGCAGCCATAGTTTTGCTGGTGAAAAAGCTCTGCCTCTATCTGAGCAACCTTGGGGGTTCCCAAGACTTAGCCCTTCCATAGGGCTGCATACAGTATCACTATAGACAGGCCCGGACTGGCAATCTGTGGGTTCTGGCCAGTGGCATAACTAGATGTTACTGGGCCCCACAGCAAATTTTTTTGCAGGAACCAAATGTCAACACATTGTCTTGTTTTACCAATAATTATAGAAATTGTATATGAATTAGGGCTTCATGGGGCCCCTACACCTCCTGGGCCCCCCTGCAGCCGCAGGGTCTGCTTCCTCTGTAGTTACGCCCCTGGTTCTGGCAAATGCCAGAGGGGCTGCTATAAGTAGGGTTGCCACCTGGCTGGTATTTTACCGGCCTGGCCGGTATTTTTGGTGGTTGATCCCAATGTTATTGATAGGAAAAAAAAGATAAATATATAGGAAGGTCGGTATTTTTTTCAGGAAAAGGTGGCAACCCTAGCTATAAGGTGCCATAGATACTTAGTATTTAATGGGCTGTTGGAGCCTGATCGGGCCTCTGTGTACCTGAAATTCCAGGGCCAATTTTGATTCTCAGTCCAGGCCTGACTATAGCTATCAGTTGGGCTGATTGTTGGGTGGGTCCCACACACGGGACAATAAGCTGCCAGCTCCCTTTGGAAATGTGAATATTACCAAATCCCAGGTAAGTAACAGCTGCATCACAAAGAGTTAAAGCTGGTTTGCCAGGAGTAAACAGCACAATACAAACAGCGCTACCTGCTAATTACAGTGAAAGCAGAATGTATCCGGGAGTGGCAGCGCCCGTGCCAATGAAATCATACCATGGTGCTGACCTTATGCCATGGATCAGATTATAATGAGCTTGGGTATGGCACAGAAGCATGGGCGGTTACAGTTCATTTATTGTCAACTTCATAACATTAAAAGGGTTGTTCTCCTTCCAAACACTTTTTTCGGTTCACTTGGGTTCAGATTGTTCCCCAGAAAAAGAGACTTTTCTCAAATACTTTGCATTTTAAATTGTTTACTGTTTTTCCAAACTCTAAGTATAAAGTTGAATGTTGGTGTCTCTGGTGTTTGAGTCTGGCTGCTCAGTAATAGTGATGGGCGAAACTCCCGCGTTTCGCTTTGCTGAAAAATTCGCGAATTTCCAGAGAAATTCGCGAATTGGCGAAAAAAATAGCGAAACGAGTCGCGCGTCGTTTTTGCCGCGCGTCACGTCAAACGTGTTGCGTCTATTCCGACGCACGCCGTGTCAATCGCGGCGCGTCATTTTCGACGCGTCGCGTCAAAAACGATGCGCGACTTTTTTTTGGGCGAATTTTTCGGCGGTGAATTTTTGCTGGCGTTTCGCGAATTTATTCGCCAGCGGCGAATCGCGGGAATTCGCCGCGAATTCGCCCCTGCCGAATAAATTCACCCATCACTACTCAGTAATTCAGGCGCAGACTCTAAACTGTTACAATTTTGCAACATTTAGTTGATCCTCTGGAGTATTAGCAACTATTGTATCAAGTCTAACAGCTGCCTGTAATGAAACCCAGGGTTTCTGAAATGTATCCATTAAATGTATCAATTTAGATCAGTTTTACAGGCTCCCAGAGCTGCTTTAGAAGGTGAAATATGACATTTTACACTTCAATATAAAAAAAAAAAACATTCACAAATAGAAAATAAAAAGTAACTGGAAAAAGTCTTTATTACTGGTGATCTATCTGAAACCGACTGAACAGAAAAAAGTATTAGAAGGTGAACAACTCCTTTAAAACAAAGCCAGACCAAAAGAAGTTTAAAGTCGTCCTTGCTTAAAGGGCAAGGAAAGGCAAAGAAATAAAATCCCATTTTTACTTTCTTTAATGAAAAAGAAATCTATCTCTAATATACTTTAATTTTAAAATGTGTACCGTTTTTATAAGAAACCTGACTGTATGCAGTGAAATTCTCCCTTCATTTAGTGCTTCTGGCAGGGAAACAATCACTTATGAACAGCAGGGGGAGCCCCTACCTTACTTACCTGCCATGCAGAACTGTTTTTTGATCATTTATGACGATCCCTATGCAGCACAGACCACACTGAGCATGTGCAGTGCCAGTGTCAGACAAAGATGTATAACAAAGTTACAAGATGACAGCCCCCTGTGACCAACTTTGAAAGCATAAATCATTTGTTTGATTAGGCTTGTGGTGCAGTAAGTTCATGTTTATGTTTAGTATACAAAATACAGTATTTCTAGCCTTATTCTATTTTACACTTTCCTTGCCCTTTAAGGGCAGAGACACACGCTGATATTTCGGGAGATTAGCCCAGCGACAAATGGCTTCTTCTTTGGGTGACTAATCTCCCCAAATTGCTTTCCCGACAGCGATTTACATTCTAGCCTGCGGGATGGCACTCGATTTGTTGTCCAAAGTCGCCTGAAGCTGCCCCACGAAGGAACTTCAGGTGACTTTGCAAAGCCAAAGCAATCCAAGTGCCATCTCGCTGGCGATTTACATTCTAGCCTGTGGGAAGGCCGTTTGGGGAGATTAGTCGCTCTAAAGAAGAAGCAATTTGTCACTGAGTGACCAATCTCCTGAAATAGCAGCAAGTCCAAATAAGATTGGGGAGGAATCCACATAACTGGGAATGAGTGGTGACTGGCGAGGGGTCAGGTGCAGCTGGGGGTCCTAAATCATGTTCTTCAGCGTCAAGGATTTTGTAGGTTTCATTTCAGACATGGTGCCCCAAACTGCTTGTGCCCCTTTCCATTGGGCCATGCAGGGTTTTGGGTGGAAGGGAAACTGCAGCCACTGCAGGTTTTTGGTTCTAAAATTAACATTTGAGAATTTTTGAGCTGTGACTTGTAGTGATGGGTGAATTTATTCATAAAAATTATTCCGACGCCCTTGGAATTTAATGGACAAGGAAAGGCAAAAAAACAAAAAATCCCATTTTTACTTTCTTTAATGAAAAAGAAATCTATCTCCAATAGAAATGTGTACTGTTATTATAAGAAACCTGACTGAATGCAGTAAAATTCTCCCTTCAATTACTGCTGGGGATAGGAATTGCCAGATGGTCCCTAACTGCTGGACAGGGAAACAATCATACTCATGAACAGCAGGGGGAGCCCCTGCCTTACTTCCCAGCCATGCAGAACGCCAGCAGCTTTGTTTGTTTCCCTGTAGAGCAGTCAGCGAGATATTTATTGGATTTTATTTTTGCCTTTACATCCCCTTTACTGTTTCCAACTCCAGCTGCAGGGACAAAAATCATGGAGCCAGATTTAAACAGATAAACTGGGATTCTATTTGGAGGATTATTTAGCAAAAACTATAAAATCCACATTAGATTACATGACAACACAGGACCCAGTGCAGTCTGTATATTCTGATTATTAATCAGTCTTGCTGTATCGGCTTCTGGCAGATATTATTTGACTTGTGCTGTTTTGATCATTTATGATGATCCCTAAGCTTAGCCCAGATCACACTGAGCATGTGCACAGTCTTGGTCTTGCAAAGATGTATAACAAAGTTACAAGATGACAGCCCCCTGTGGCCAACTTTGAAAGCATAAATCATTTGTTTGATTAGGCTTGTGGTGCAGTAAGTTCATGTTTATGTTTAGTATACAAAATACAGCATTTCTACCCTTATTCTATTTTACACTTTCCTTTTCCTTTAATGCATTTGGACAAAACAATCTTGCATATAAAAATTGTCCCTCGTGTCAAAATTTTTGCGCATCAAATTTTTTTTCGAAATGCAATGACTTCAATGCGTTTCAGGAATTTTTTTGCCGTTTTGGGAATTTTTTCTCAGTTTTGCAAAACGGGACAGATTCAGTAGTGACTTATGGTTTCCACTATCCAACAGGCCTGAGGGTTGAACAGACTGATACCATATATACAAGACAGGGCCACCCTTTTATTGTTCCATACATTCGTGCCAAACGCTAGTGCCCACCAGCGAGCTCGTCAGAGCTGGGATGTCTTATTGTGGGCAGCAGGGGAGATTTTTTGTGGTGGTGGTGGTAGTGATTATTTTCACTGGATGGTTTGCATTGAATTGAGTATCACTAAGCATTATGGGAGTTGTACCTCATTGTTGAAGGCGGGGCTTGTTTACCACTTCCTTCTAACACTTACATTTAGAGAGTGGTGTTACACAGGTACACAGGCTTGAGAAAGGGCTAGTGATGGGCGAATTTATTCGCCTAGGTCGAATTTGCGGCGAATTCCCGCGATTCGCCGCTGGCGAATAAATTTGCGAAAAACGAGTCGCAGGTCAGTCGCGCGTCGTTTTTTACGCGACGCGTCGAAAACAACGCGACGCGCGCCGAAAACGACGCGACGCGTCAAAGTTGACGCGATGCGCGACAAAATCGTCCCGCGACTCGTTTCGCTAATTTTTCGCCGATTCGCGAATTTCTCTAGAAATTCGCGAATCTCTAGGCGAAGCGAATCGCGGGAGATTCGCCCATCACTAGAAAGGTCGTTAGCCAGAAACGTTGCCTAGTTTGTTGGCACAATAAACCACAGGATTCAGAGTGCTGCAGAGTGTGAGTTATATGTGGGTCCCTGGCATGGGGACCAGCAGCTTGCACCCGACAAGTGGTGAGTTATAGTTGAGCATAGCCCTCATTTGATTGTACCAGCGCCGGCCAGTGACTAGTTACCCCACTGGTGCCAACCCAGCAGGGTATACTTCACACCATGGGTTCATGGTTCTGAAAAGACTAGTTTGACCCTTATCCTCATAGGAACATTAGGCAGAGGAAAATCCTTGCACTTGCAACATATTTGGTGCCAGGGTAAATGCCCAATGCAGCTGGGTACAGAGGAAAGAATGCAACACTAACCTCCCTGTGGTTATCAAGCAGCTAATTCCCAACTGTATCAGCAGCCCATGATTCCAGATATCTGCATTCTGGATTCTGCACAGCCACCAGGGGTCACTGTGTTTTTTCCCTCACTTGCAATGACAGCTCCCACACCAGTATTTCTATGTATTTCCCCCTCTTGCTTTTTGCGATGAAATATATGGTTTCCATGAAACCACACTAAATAGTGACAGACAGGGATGACTACTTGCTGAATGGATAATGATACTAGTGACTCCTGCTGGACATCTTTGCCCTTGCACATGGATGCCTTCATTGCTGTTGAAAGCAGTGCTATTCCCTTTCTGCACTGCTGGTTCTGACTAGCAAACGTCAGCTGTCTTCCAGCCAAGGTATCCATCGGTATTCCACAGTGCCTCCCATGCTTTTCGACACGTCTACATGTAATTGTTTCAATAGTCATAACCAATATTGCAGAGGCAAATACAGCATTCAATATCAATTTGAGCTACAAATAACCTGAGCCACAGCACATGTGCAGTGAATGTATATGGGAGAGTTGCTTAGGATAGTATATTCTTTCTGTGTTTGGGTTTACATGCCCTTTAAGAGTACAAGGCAGCTCTGATTGAACTTAGATTTAGGGGCAGATTTATCATTGGTCGAATTTTAAAAAAATTCAAAATTCAATCATGCGAATAGAAGGGAAGTAAAATCCTTCGAATATCGAATTTGAAGGATTTTACCGCTATTCGATTGGTCGAACGATTGAATAGTAAAAATTTGATCGATTAAATTGTTTGAATCGATTCGAACAATTTTAACCCTTCAATCGAATTTTTACTATTCAATCAAAATTCCGCCAAACAACTTTGATAGATTGAAATTAGCGAATTAGGCAGTCGAAAAAATTTTAAAGTTATTCGATAGTCGCGTATTCAAATATTCGAATAGCTTTTTATTCGAATTATTTGAATCATTCAATTCGATCGAATTTACAAAATTCACTGGTGGAATTTACATAATTTGCATATTCGAAATTCTAATCTATTTGAAAATTCGATTGAATTTCGAATCCTTCATGTGAATTTAGTAAATCCGCCCCTTAGTCTTGTGTAATGGTGGGCATACACGGTGAGAGACGCTAATTTGGTGATGTCGCCAAATGAACGGATCTCTCCCCGATATTGGGCTGATCCAATTGTTGGGCCCTAGGGTCCATCACAATGGAATCACAATGGGATTTTTAGTCCTGCCCGATCAATATCTGGGCAACTTTTGGCCAGATATCGATGGGGTAAGCCCGTCAGAGGGCCGATAAGCTGCCGACTAACTGAAGCCATAGATAACTACTCCAATTCACCCTCAACAGTTAAATTTCGGACCAGCAAAGCTCCATCTTAAACTACACATCCCATAATTCATTGCAGAATGGGTGATTAGTATCTGTATTAAAGCCAGAAAAGTCTCCAAGGGGGGGCACCCAGAGTTCAGAGCAACAGAGGGGCCCCCAAGTGAAAAGGGATCAGTGTCTGCTGCTGTTGGCTCCTTTACATTTTCCTTTAATAAACAGCCCAGAAAGAAACACAAACTGTCTCCCAGAAATGTCCCATTAACAAGGGGAGCCCGTCCTAAACAAGGACCCCATTCTCCCTCTTCCCCCGGCACACGAGGGGCTTTGAGTCAACTCTTGATTATTATTATTTTTTTCAGTTTATGTCTGCAAACCCAATGGCAGATGAAAGAGAAGCAGTCTATTGAGGCGGCTGCAGTCTGTTAAGGGGGTCTTAGATTCCATCTTTTAGTTCACAGACCCTTTCTTTTTGCCTATTTTACACATAAGGGACTTGTCAGTCTGAACACATCAGCCTGTGCAGAGATTTTAAAGGTTATTTTATATACAGGGGGCTCTGTTGGCAGGGGGTGGGCATAGTGTGTATATGTGACATTAGCAGACACTGTTTGATGATTTGTCTGTAAAGTATGTCATGTGACATTATAATACAGATATGGGACCTGTTATCCACAATGCTTGGGACCTGGGGTTTTCCAGATAACAGAGCTTTCCGTAATTCCGATCTTCATACCTTAAGTCTACTAGAAAACTATATAAACATGAAATAAACCCAATAGGCTGGTTTTTCTTCCAATAAGGATTAATTATATCTTAGTTGGGATCAAGTACAAGCTACTGTTTTATTATTACAGAGAATACACTGCTGCAACATATGTTGGTGCTATTTAAATACATGTTAACAAAAAGGATTTTTTTAACGGTCAGGTATGGGATCTGTTATCTTTGGTTTCCAGATAACAGATCCCATACCTGACCGTTATCTTCACTAATGCCCATTTCTCATGGGTGGTTACTGTGCGTTAATAGAGTATGACATCACCAAAAGTAGAATTGTGACGTCACTCATGCTAATTACTATAGTTAAACCTTGGCCTTTACCCATATAATGAAGATGTATATGAGACAGTAGGGCTCATTGGCTAAAGCAGGGAAAACTGTAAAAACATAAGGGCAATATACTGTTTCCACTGGGGCCTGGGACTCCATTCTCATACTGAAAAATAATTAATATTGGTTTTCAAGGTTGGCAATGACTGGGCCCCATAATTGTTGTACCAACTGTACCCCATTATTAACACTAGTGCATTGTCTAACCAAGGGAGTTTTGCCCAAAACTTTGCTCCCAAGAGTTTACATATCTTCCCAACATTTTGGGAATAGAAAGAGGGACAAAAAGATATGTCGTGCAGAGCGTGGCGAACATTTTTACTACGCCCATTTTTTTGGCCACACCCCCTAATTACCATGTTCATTTGACAAAATTTAGCCGGTTATGAAAGTTTGTAAACAATTCTGTGGTTTTTATGTGTAATTACAGTTTTGCTAGTGAAGGCGAGTTGCCCTTTAAGCAGTGAGTCTAAGTTCTCCCTAGAGACCTTCTTATCTTGCCTGACACTCCAGTGAGGTTACATTTGCTAGACTAGGGGTAGGCGACAGGGAATGCACATGCCTGGCACCCCCCAAGCTTTGCATCCTAGTCATGTCCCTCTTGTGCCTAGCCCTAGTTCCGGCCCAGCTCTTATCTCTATCTCAGCCGGAATTCTTGTACCCTGGTAAATACCTGTAGAACCAGGAGTGACGTCACTATGGCATGGAGCCTTCTTGTGCTTGACTTACACAAAGCCCCTTGCAGAGAAAGACCGCTCACTGCTGAGATTCCTGTATTAAGGGGAGAGAATGACATATAAATTGGGGGCAAGGAGTCAATTCCAATTTAGCTCTCAGATTCCCTCCTAAGCGGCAGGCTGCACAGACAGGGTAATTTTGTCGACTGCCACGACCATAAAGAATGTGCATTTCAGAAAACAATGAAGAAGCCGATAAAGGAATAGAAGAGATAAATGCCATGGCTTCCATAACTGTCTCCCATTAAATTTGAATTAAAGGAATACTATCGTCCTGGCTCTCCCTTTTGGAAATTGTAACTCAGTGATCCCCAACCAGTAGCTCGTGAGTATCATTTTGCTCTCCAATCTCTTGGTTGTTGCTCCCAAAGTCTCAGTGGCCTCAAAGCAGGTGCTTATTTATGAATTCCAGGCTTGGAGGCAAGTTTTGGTTGCATAAAAACCAGGCGTACTGCCAAACAGAACCTCAATGTAGGTTGACAATCCACATAGGGGCTACTAAATGGCCAATCACAGCACTTATTTGGCACCCCAAGAACATTGTACTTCTGAATGTTCCTCACAGGTTCGAAAGGTTGGGGAATCCCTGTTGTAACTGTTTCCATATGCAGAACCCCAGTGTCTTGGGGTGGCACTTTACTGGTTGGTAACATTGATTAGCATTTTCCTTTGGTTTTCCAAGTTCACTTTACTACACACTCCTAAATGATCAGGCACATAAGTAGTGTTGATAGTGAGTGCTAGAAATTATTCCAACCAACATTTTCAGCACTATTGCCATCTCTCCCTAGGGTTGACAACTTTCTGGGCAGCAAAGTCGACAAGTGACCTGGTAACTGGTGATTAGCGATTCGCCACTTCAGTCTAGGAGCAACCTGCCCGGCTTTCCCAAAAACTGAGCAGTTACTTTTGACCCGGGCAGCACTTCTAAAAACCGGTCTGTCCGGGTCAAAACTGGGCGGGTGACAACCCTACCTCCCCCCCCCCCATGTGACAGCAATTAAATGGGAATTATGGGCAAAATTGTCTGCATTGTCTACATTTTTTCTGGGATTAAAGGACTGTCTGTTTTCATGCCCCCCAAAATCCTATATAACCGGATAGATGTCAGGGGTGAACACTGGTTTAGAAATGCGGCACCACAGGTTAGGGTCAGGTGTGATTCTAAAAATAAAGAGTGGTCATCAGAACATTTTAAAAATCTATTTGATGGACATTTGAACTATGGGGAACTCTTTACCTTTTACATAGGGAGATAGGTCATAATGAACCACCGAAGCCAATGCCCAAGCAAAAACATCAGCACCATGGGTACCACTCAGAGCTGTTGCCTCTTCTTTGACAATCCTCTTGCAATAAATGTCTACAGATCAAGCTTTGGGGCAGATTAATCCTTTTAGGGCGATTAAGCCCTGGGTCAATACCAACCCAGGGAATTACATTGTCCTTGGTCAAGTTCAACTTGACTACAAGTCATCAACACTGTCATCAGCAAATTTACAACAATTTTTTGGACCTAACCTAGGGGTGCCCCAGTGAAAAGGGAAATCGGCACACTCGTGTCCATGGTTTGTGGTTTTGGATCTGTGCAGTCCTACAGGGAGCTATAATAAATGGATGTGGGTATTATCCAACACTGAAAGGTAGAATATTGTGGCCAATTTCCCTGCAGGCCTCTGAGAAACAATATCTGGAATAGATATTTTCTAGCGCTGAACATTCCAGAGGTCCTTTACTTTTCAGAATGATCCACCCACAACTGGGTTTTCCACCACTTGTGCCATACCACCCCTTTTTGACATTGGAGAAACCTAACACCTACTAATTTTCTACTTGTTTAATTTGTTCCCTAATATGAATGTTACAAACTTGGGTTATGAGAGGTACAGAAGACATTTGTTAGTGGAATTGTATAGATATTTTCTAGCTCTGAACATTCCATAGGTTCATCATTTTTCTGAATGATACACCCGCAACTGGGTTTCCACCACTTGTGCTATACCATCCATTTTTTGACATTGGAGAAGACTTCCCCCCATTAATTTCCTGTGTTCCCTAATAAGAATGTTACAGACTTGGGTCATGAGGGGTACAGGAGACATTTGTTAGTGGACTTGTATATATATTTTTATATTCCAGAGGTCCTTCAATTTCCTGAATGATCCACCCACAACTGGGTTTCCACCACTTGTGCTATACCATCCATTTTTTGACATTGGAGAAGCCTTTCCCCCACTAATTTCTGTGTTCCCTAATAAGGTTGTCACAGACTTGGGTCATGAGTAATGTCTTGGTGTGTCCCCACATTTGACCCACTGCTCATTTGCTGCTTGAAGTTTCAGAATCTTTGTGTTTAGAGCAATAATGAACACTGTACTCACTAGTAGCACTGCTAAATTAAACCGTGTAGCAGGTCTCAGCTGGAGGCCCAACACAGTTGTTTCATTTGGTTTTATTTACCTCCATACAATAAAGTTTAAGGTTAAAAGACGGTCAGGTTAGAAGCCAAAACCTGAACCAACAGTAGTAATTCCCATGGCTATAGGAGGGAGGAGAGCTCTTTGTGTCTCGCATTCATTTAGGAGCACTGATCAACTAAGGAACCCTGGCCTTTCCGCCTGAACCACAAAAAGAAAAGGGTGAAATAACAAGAGTGGAAGCCAGTGAGGATTAGAGCCTGCATGGAATGCGAGGAGTAGAGAGCAGCACAGAGGTTTCATATGAAGGCTAAGTCCTTTAATTCTGGGCATATGGGTTCTATTAAAGCTCAGATTAGAAAACACACACAGGCTTACAGAGAGCAGAAGAGAGAAAGATTAAGTGCTGCTCCATCCTGATTGGAAGGGATTAGGCCAGTCAGACCCTTCACTCTACAAGCAAACCAACATGTCTCTATATTATTAAGAAGGATATCATGGCGTATCAAGTGATACAGATGCAGAATTCTCTGCAACCCTCAACTCCCTAGAAATTATTTTGAATCTCTTATTAGTTTTATCACCATGTTTTCTGTGCCAATGAAAGGTCGCAGTCACCATTAGCTCCGACATCCAGGGGGGCATTGCTGTCTCAACACAGAACTTAACACCAGACTACAGACTCTATGTAGGAGATAAATCATTATAGCACTTTAGAACACACAAAACATCTTTCTATGGTTCAAAACACACACAGATTAGTGCTTCAACATTTTAACAATATTGCACTAGGTTCTGTTATTTGGTTTTTTAGCCTGTGGGGCTGATCTATAATTGTAATAATAATTGTATCTTGAGGTAGGGGAGAAGGCCTGACCCTCCTAATCAATGCTACCATGACTGGGGGAACCAGGCCATTTATTTCAGAATAGAATAGCCAACATTGCACCCAACCCCATGTCACCTCTCATGATTTTCCCCCAGCTTCCGATTGCAAAAATGTATCAAGGATAAGTAGAGGTTTTGATTTTGCGTCTTTTCAAATTACTAGTCCATGGATAAAGGAGTAGCTCCTCACCTCAAAGCCTAATAGCAAAGGTTCCAGCAGGGGGTGGGGGTTGTTTATATAAAGCTCATTAGACTATTATCTACAATTGAACAAATTAATGAATTTATCGAGGAAAAGAGAAGGGCAGTGTTTGTTTTGGTGATCAGTGACACCCACTGGCAGCATAAGGCTGGGGACAGACAGGGAGATTCGGGGAGATTTTGTCGCCTGGCGTTTTTAGCAGGCGACAATCTCCCCGAATTACCTTCTCCCTGTCAGCCGCTAGTATACTGACAAAGCGCCAGCGCCTGTGCAGACGCGGCGCGGCAATTTCCGGAATCGCCCGAAGTTTCCTCACGAAGTATCTTCGGGCGATTCCGGAAATCGCCGCGCCGCATCTGCACAGGCGCTTGCGCTTTGTCAGTATACTAGCGGCAGACAGGGAGAAGGAAATTCGGGGAGATTGTCGCCTGCTAAAAACGCCAGGCGACAAAATCTCCCCGAATCTCCCTGTCTGTCCCTACCCTAATAGAATGGGGTATGAAGGATTCACAGATTTGGCCAAGTCTTCTAGCAACAAAACTTGTAACCAATCTATGTATTCTATATTCACACATTCAAACAACTCACCAATGCTTGATACACTTACTGCTGTTGCTCGTTCCAACCGCTCATTTGCACGTGCTCCATTATCAGACTGAGCCACATGGTGTAATAAAGAGTGAATGGAGAGCGCACTTAGATCTGAAGGACACCTCATAAAACTGCTTGCTGAGAACATAGCAGGGAACATTTGGAATAAATGCAGTAGGTTGTTCGTGCCTTTGGCAAAACATACAGCAGTGGGATTCCACTGGGCTAAGACTCAAAGTGCCAACATTCTACATCTGCCAATCAAACTCCTAAACAAGTGCTAATCAAAGCACACAGGAAGGCAAGTCAGCTTAATCTAGAACAACAAATAACTTAATAGTGTGATTTTTCCCCAGAGTTTCCCTAGTTCAAGTTTGCAGAGGTGGTGGAACACATAAAGGTTATTCAGGACACAAGACCATAAATTGAGGTAACCAAAGGCTCTCCAGTGATTGCAAATGTACAACTCCAATCATTCTCCTTCAAGTAACTGAGCATCATGGATGCTGTTGTTGAATTAAAGCTGGAAAGCCTTAAAGGAAAAGTAAATGTTTTTCTTTTTCTTTCTGTAAATTTGCTCTAAACAGCCCCCCAGATTAATGTACCTTAGTCCCTGCTGCAAGTCTGCTCTGGTTTCTGTGTTATCAGCAGCTTGTTTCACCTTCTTCCTGGTGCAGAGTGAAGCCCAGCCCCTTAGTTTACTGAGCAGTCCATTTGCTGCTGTTCCACAATAGAGAGGAAGAGGGAGCCAGTGTTTCATTAGTAAGCTAGTTTCCCCAAGCAAAAGCTGCTACACACACTGCTCTCTGCTATGTCATAGTATGCAAATGATCTTCTGGACTAGTCCAAGATATAAGGTCAGCTCAGAAAGCTAAGGGGCTGGGCTTCACTCTGCACCAGGAAGAAGGTGAAACAAGCTGCTGATAACACAGAAACCAGAGCAGACTTGCAGCAGGGACTAAGGTACATTAATTTGAGGGGCTGTTTAGAGCAAATTTAGAGATAGAAAAAAAAAACGTTTACTTGTTCTTTAACATTGGCTGTTAATGTTGTAAGACTTGCAGGCCCTTGCATAGTTTTAGTGCGTAGAGGAAGGCTTTGGATACTACATTTGGGTGCTGCTAATTTTTGCTGGCTAACACCAGAACAATGCACCCCCCTCAGGAATCACATATTCATGGTCTCACTGCTGCCTTGTCGTTTTGCCCTTTGTGCCTCTTCTTGTATATGGTGAAGGGCATCACTGTGTGTTTATACAGAACCCGAACCCAACCCAGCTCCGTCAGCATATCTTTGTCACCTGTGAATACAAGCAGAGGAGGCGAGGTGAGTTCTATTGTTCATAAGCAGGACTGTATGTAGAGTAAAAGGGAAATAGAAGAGGTTCTGCAGAGCGGAGTATGCATGGGGAACATCTGTAGCACAGCTGGGGTACACTCACAGACTCCCTTTGCACAGCACTGGGCACTGTATTAAAGGAAGCTGAAATTCTTCTCACTTTGTACTCTTTGTGACAAAGAAACATAAAGGCAGGGGGGTCTTTATGGCAAAATGCAATAGATCACATCATTATGTTTGAAGTAGTACTCTGTGTACAGATTCTCAAAACAGAGCATAAGGCTGCTGTCTAAATGTGTTTGTACAGCAGGTTTATATGCACAGAAACCCCCTATCCTCACCCCTGGTGGGGGCATGCCTATTACTTTTCTAGTATCAATACAAGAAGCCCTTCTTATTGCCTGCAGATAGTGGTGTAAGCAGCTGCATAACTAGATATTACTGGGCCCCACAGTAGATTTTTTTCAGGCTCCCAGGCAGTCCAGTTTTACCGATATTTATTTAAATTTTATATAAATTAGGACCTCATGGGGCCCCTATACATCCCGGGTCTCCTTGCAGCCACAGGGTCTACTTCTTCTATAGTTAAGCCCCTGGGCAGAAGCACCATACAGAAGTCCCTTCAACATGGGGGAGGGTTGGGGCGCGATACAAAGATCATGGCGTCAACTGTATGGTCATTCCTCAACCCTAACTAGCTTCAGATTTCACTGTCCACTCAATTGAAGGATGAATGATGGGTCCTCCAAAGGATTTTTTGAATGAGGGCCTGGTCCACCTTAACCTGGTAACCTTACATGGGCCCATACTGTTAGCTAGCTAAAAAACTGGATACATGCCTAGTCTAATCAGATGAATCAGTCCAATGTGGTTAGTTGAGGACTTCAGCTCCCTAGGTTACCTGGTTATTATATATGCTTAGCGATTAGCTTCTTCATTAAAGTTCTTCACGTTATTTCATGTTATTGATTGAACAGATGCTTAATTCTGTTATTATTGCCATTTATTCAGCTGTTAGAATCACATGCGTTATCGAGGAGGCCTTTGGATCACAACATTCCTTCTTTGGGGTTGCTATTAAAGTGAGTGTATTTAGAACGTTCCAGGAGGGTCAGGCATTTCTCTATAGGCATCCATGATTATGTTTCTGGGCACAACAATTCCAATGGTTTATACTGACCCTGAAAAAAATAAGCTGGGTCAAACCAAATACTTGTGTAATCTACATACAGCCCCTACAAGATCATAATTATTGCTACAATGCATATATATGTATTACTGGTATTATAGGAGTTTCCTATTTCTGCCAGACAGATATGTTCGCTCTGGGCTGGGACCATGCTTGGGTTTGCTTGATGAGGATGTATGTATTGTGGACAACCACTTGCAACCCACAAAGGCTCATCTAACTTTGAAAGACCTGATTGGATGACAGGAAATCCCACTTTCAAATCAATTCTGACTTTTTGCTTTTTGGACAGTGGGTAACTTTAATCCCTTTAATTTTCTCGGGAACCTCAGACGATTAAGACTGAAATAAACCAGTGGAATCAACATTTAATTTCATTGAGTGAAAGTGTTACCCTTTAAAGGAGAATGAAAGGCTAAAATAAAATAAGCTTTATCATAAAGGTCTATATCAATACATCATTAAATAGTGATGGGCGAATCTCCCGCGATTCGCTTCGCCGAAAAATTCGCGAATTTCTAGAGAAATTCACGAATCGGCGAAAAATTCGCGAAACAAGACGCGCATCGCTTATGACGCGTCACGTCATTTTCGACGCGTCGCGTCAAAAACGACGCGTGACTCGTTTTTTTGGCGAAATTTCACTTGGCGAAATTTCGCTGGTGATTCGCGAATTTATTCGCCAGCGGTGAATCGCGGGAATTCGCCGCGAATTCGGCCCTGGCGAATAAATTCGCCCATCACTACCATTAAACCATCAAAGTAATGCTGCTCCTCTGTCAAAAGAAACACAGTTGATGAGAATCTATGAGATTCTGATGTTTTTATTTGAATATGTATTTATTTTATACTCAAAGTAATGCTGCTCCTCTGTCAAAAGAAACACAGCATTTCTTTCCTTCTTTTTTGTACACATGGGCTTCTGTATCAGACTTCCTGTTTTCAGCTTAAACTTCCAGGGCTTGGGCTTGAGCATGCTCAGTTTGCTCCTCTCTGCCTCCCTCCTCCCTGCTGTAATCTGAGCTCAGAGCTCAGTGAGCAGGGAGATACTCAGGCAGGAAGTGATGTCAGAACAAGCTAATATGGCAGCTGCTATCCTAAACAAACAGAGAGAGAGTGTTCTCAGTTATGGTAAAGCATTCTGCACAATAAATAGAGCCAATATATAGCCTGCACAACTGTGGTTAATCTATCGGTAATAAACTGCTTATGTAGCTTTCCTTCTCCTTTAACTTAAGGGAGAATTTATGTTTTATCAGCAACAGTGATAAACAAGATTTATACCCAAAATAGCTTTGAGGGTATTGTTTTGTACAGGAAGCCCTTATCCCAGTATTGATAGAAGAGAGTCTTCACCCCCAGGGTGTCAGGCCTCTTTTTCAAGCAAAGTGCAAATGAACGAGGGTTCTCTAAACTCTCACAATCATAAGACACAGCTGCAAATTCAAATTAAATCCAGAATGCAGAGCAAATGTTTATATACAGAATTACAACAGATTTTACACAAATTAGCCATTACAAGAAAAAGCAGGGTGATAAATAGACTTCTAATCTAGCTGCTTACATAGTTGGTAGGACAATTTATAGTCACCAGGAAATGACAAAGATAAATATAAATGAACTTGCCCTGACTGTGCCACTAACAAAAGTTATCAGCATTGCTCTTTCTGGTTCATGGGAAAGTAAGTCAGGCAGAGGCCCAAGAGCATCTTCTTCTTGAGCACAAAAACTATTTTAGCAGATATCTAGAAGCTGGTTTAAGAGAGAAAAAACTTCTCTAATGTTGAAATCTTTATCCAGTCTTCCCATTAAGCAGACAATAAGGTAAAAAATCCTTCTCGTGAGCTTCAAAGCCCTTCATTGCCCTGTGCTTCTTGTGGCTGCATTCATTTCTAGCCAACTCCCATGTCCCTCTCACTGGAACCACCTGCCTTCCACCCCTATCCTAAATCTCTCTAGTTCCTGCTGCTCCTTAGTTATGGAATGCCATCCTCCATATGGTACTGATCCAACAAACCCTTTGGTGTAACTTCCAGTGGCCTCAAAGCAGGTGCTCATAATTCAATGTCAGGCTTAGGAGCATGTTTTGAAGGCATAAAGTTACCAATGTGGTGCCTTACAAGTCCACATGAGGCTAACATATAGACAGTCATAGCCTCAATTAGTAATCACCAGGGTCTTACAGTAGCTAGTAGAATTAAGTCAAAGTCAACTGGATATTTAGAATTTGTCTCAAAAATGCTTCACTGCTCATCCGATTGGCTTCTTCAGTTGAACTCGGATGAGTGGTGAAATGTTTTCAAGAAAAACTCTAAATGTCCAGTTGCCCTTGACTTAATTCTATTATATACTGTACATCATGACCTGGATACATTGTCGGACTGGGGGGCCCACCGGGAATGCTTTCCAGGCCCCCCTCTGGCCCTCCGCCCCCTTGCTGTGTCTTGAGTTCCACTCCGGCTTTTTTTTTTTATAAATACCACAATTGGGGGTCTGGCCCGGCGGTGGCCTGTGAGGGTTCAGGGCCCACCGGAATTTTTCCAGTTCAACCCTGCCTGGATAGACACACCAGGGTCTTATTTGCAGCTTGTATAGCTCCATATTACTTTATACACTTGAATAAGCCTCATAGGTAAAAAATGGTGAGATCTAGCAAGACTACCTCTTAAAGCACAGGTAGAACATCTAATCCAGTCTTGGCACTGATGAACCCATGCCATAGTCAATGTTCATTGCAGTTCCTATTACACACCTCTATGTGTATATCCCATGCCCAGTTGTAAGGCAGATGATTCCTACAGCACTTATATATATATATAATACACAAAGCCATTAATATCTTGTAAATGACATCCTTATAAACGGTGACTAGTGATGTCATCAGTTATAAATGGTGAGCAGTGATGTCATTTTTGTCACATGACTCACTAAAACCTGTGTATTATAATAAATAAAGTACCCCATGTTGTAAAATATAAGGATATTAGAAGTTACCTTGGAGTTCCATGACCTGTATAAAAACACTCTAATCATTTTATATGGTCATGAAACTCCTTGGTAACATAATAGCCCCATAATTTACAAGAGGGAGTACTTTATTCACTATATAAACACAAGTGGCACCAAGGAGATTATCAGTGTTATCATTGCTGAGAAGGTTTAGATGGCTCTGGATTTGATCACAGGCTCAAAGTCTGAAGTAGAGAATAGCCAAACGTTGCAGTGATGAAGACATGCTAGTTGCTTGAGCTGTTCTTGGGGGATATTTACATGTAATCCAATGGAGCCTTGCTGTTCTCTGATATAGCTGCCTAGGGCTGTATATGTGTATATGCACCAGGGATGTATAAAGAAAAGGAACGGCCCATCAGCATTACCTAGCAAACAGGAAATCTTGGGTTTTTCTAGAGCCTACAAAACCTTTTAAACATCAAAAGAGAAGTATAATCCGTGATCTCCATAAACACATTCAGCAGCTATTCCCATGAGAGATTAGAGTGAATTCTTACTGGAGAAAACTTGGTTCACTCCTGACTTGGCTAAACTGGCTTCAGTGAACATGAGCACTGACCCTTAAAAGGGAAGTTACAAGAAGGACTAGAGCTTAGCTCTCATCCATCCACTGCAGTTGGGCAGGAATTTGCAATTGACAATTGTGCGGCTCTCTTTTTAATGCATATAAATTAGGGTCATTCATGATGAACAGCTATGGGATTAGCACTCGCTTTCTAGGACAAAAGATATTTTCTAACATATTGAAATGAATGCAACATATACGTGCTGTTTCTGTGTGCTTCATCATACTGAAATAAGAAACACTCTAAATACAATAAGTTGAAATATTCTGCATCATTTCTCAAATTATCAAGTGTATCTTCACTATCCCTCTCTCAGCCTCTGTTTCTCTTCATTCTGTCTTCATGCAGCAGTTGGGTGTCAGATATTCATTGACAGTTAGATCCTTCCTTCCTTACTTTCCTATCAGATGCTTTAGAGCTCACTCAAATTAGTAAGTCTAGTACTAAATAGTAACACAATCACTGCCTTTTGCACAAATCCTGCATGTAGAGAGACATGATGTCTGGTGATTTTAATAGAATGAGTTCTAATACATCTTCTAGGCAAAAGGAGCCCCCCTATAAAATATATTGAATCTGTTAGAGCTCACTCAAATAACTGATTCCAGTACAAACAAAATCTAACAAGATAACTGCCTTTTGCACAAATCCTGCATGTAGAGAGACATGATGTCTGGTGAGTTTAATAGACTGAGCTCTAATACATCTTCTAGGCAAAAGGAGCCCCCCTATAAGATATATTGGATATAATTGTCAATGAATATCTCACACCCAACTGCTGCATGAAGACAGAATGAAGAGAAATAGATACTAAGAAAGGAATAGTGGAGATAAACTTGATTATTTCAGAAACGGTACTGAATTTTTAATCTATCATATTTATAAAACTCCTTATTTCAATATGATGAAGCTTAAATTAAATTTTTCATTTTCACGATAGTTCCCCTTTAAGGTAGAAAAATACTTATTCACAGTATTGTGGGGATCCAGGATCAAAGAAGTTTATCACTATAGCTCCCCATAGACGCAACGATATTTCCCTGCCGAACGACCGATCTTAGGGAAGTCCGACCAATCTGTCAAATTATCGTGCGGTTAGTGGGATTCAAACGATCGTTCATCTCACGATTTTTCGTCCGACATTGGTCTGAAGATTGATCAGCCAGGTTAAAAAATCTTTATCGGTCCCCATGCAATCTACCTATGTTTGCAGGGCCAAGCAGGCTGCGATCCTTCAGTTTTGCTGCAATATCGCCTGAAATGGTCTTTTTAGTTGATGGACACATCAGGCATTTAAACGATCGTTTTGAGGCAATCGCGGTCTCACGATAACAATTGGATCTTTCAGAAATCTTTACATCTATGGCCAGCTTAACTCAGTAATGCCTTTAACCCCTTGGGGGGATAATATTTGGGCCAGAAAACTCTCATAGGGAGTGCCATGTCGGTGCCCCAGGTGTGGATGACTAGGTTTGGTCAGACATGTGCTTATTAGGAGACTACCTGTTGCTCATTATGTGTGATGTGTGACCAGGAGATTCCTTCCCAATCCTAAACACACACTTACAGGTCTGGACTGGGAGTCAAAATAGGCCCTGGCATTCCAAGTACTCATGTGCCCCCGCCAGCCCACTAAATAGTGACTGTCTATGGGACCTTAAAGCAGAACCCACAGATTACCAGTCTGGGCCTGCACACACATCCCCATGATCATAAATATGGACACCAAATATTCTGCATGCTTAAAGTGCCCACATTACACTTTGAACCAGGAGCTCCCACCAGACAAAGGCAACTAGGAGCATTTTCCCCCAGCATCTCTGATGGGGGGAGACAATTTTACTATGATAAGATCCTTTTAAAGGATAACTATACCCCTCAAACAACATTGGTCTCTAAAAAAATATATTGCATTAAAGGAAAACTATATCCCCAAAATTAATACTTGAGCAGCAGAAATGCTGCAGCTCTAACTGTAACAGGAAGAGATCACCTGACCAGAAATACTGCAGCTCTAACTCGGGGGGTATAGTTATAGATATAAATAGCCCTGCTTCGTGTAAATAAACCATTTTCATAATAATATACTTTTTAGTAGTATGCACCATAGGGTAATTATAAATAGAAAATTACCTTTTTAAAAAATAAGGGCTGCCCCCTGGGATTGTAGGATTCACGGTGCACACAAACATAGCTACAAACTATACTTTTTGAGCCAATGAACAGACAGAGTTGCGTCTTTTACTTCCACACTTCTTCCTGTTACAGTTAGAGCTGCAGTATTTCTGGTCAGGTGATCTCTGAGGCAGCACACAGACCATCATGAAATGGAATATATTTTTAAAGGACAAGGAAATGCAAAAAAATTAAATCCCATTTTTACTTTCCTTAATAAAAAAAATCTATCTCCAATATACTTTTATTAAAAAATGCGTAACGTTTTTATAGGACACCTGACTGTCTGCAGTGAAATTCTCCCTTCATTTACTACTGTTTACAGGAATTGCCAGACTGTCCCTAACTGCTGTGCAGGGAAGCAATCATACTTATGAACAGCCTTTCAGAACTCCAGCAGCTTTGTTTGTTTCCCTGTAGAGCAGTCGGCGACTGTGTAAAAGATTTGTATTGGATTTTATTTTTGCCTTTACATCCCCTTTACTGTTTCCAACTCCAGCTGCAGGGACAAAGATCATGGAGCCAGATTTAAACAGATAAACTGGGATTCTATTTGGAGGATTATTTTGCTGCAGCCACTGGTTCTGCAGAGTTGGAGAAAGTTTGTATTAAACAATAGAAAAACTATAAAATCCACATTAGATTACATGACAACACAGGACCCAGTGCAGTCTGTATATTCTGATTATTAATTAGTCTTGCTGTATCGGCTTCTGGCAGATATTATTTGACTTGTGTTGTTATGATCATTTATGACGATCCCTAAGCTTAGCTCAGATCACACTGAGCATGTGCACAGTCTTGGTCTTGCAAAGATGTATAACAAAGTTACAAGATGACAGCCCCCTGTGGCCAACTTTGAAAGCATAAATCATTTGTTTGATTAGGCTTGTGGTGCAGTAAGTTCATGTTTATGTTTAGTATACAAAATACAGCATTTCTACCCTTATTCTATTTTACACTTTCCTTGTCCTTTACTGGCAATGCTACAGTATATCGGGGTTAATCTGAACATTCAGGCCTATGGGCAAACAATTGGATTACAATGAGGGAAAAGGGCTCTGACATGTCGTTATGAAGAAAATATTCCCAATTGATATTGTGTCCAGATATCGATCGCGAAGACCCGTCGGAAGCCCCAATACATGGGGAGATAAATACTGATGAGCGGATTTATTTTATTTATAAGTAGTGATGGGCGAATTCGCCAGAGAAAATTCGCCGGCATCAATTTCCAATTTTCACAAATTTTCCGTGAAATCGTTCGCAATTCACAAATTTTTCGTGAAATCGTTCGCAATTCTCAAATTTTTGTGAAAACGTTTGAAATTCACGATTTTATAGTGGAAACGTTCGAAATGCACGAATTTATAGTAAAAACCTTTGAAATTCACAAATTTATAGCAAGAATGTTTGAATTTCACGAATTTAGTGAAATAGTTCAAAATTCACGAATTTATAGTGAAATTGCTTGAAATTTACGAATTTATAGTGAAGTAGTTCGAATTTCACGAATTTGTCGTGAAAACAGTTAAATTTCACGAAATTTTCTTGAACTTTCCAATTTCCAATTTCCGCTATTTTTGCAAATTTTTCGACATTTCGCTAATTTCTCGGGAACGCCCCAAATTCGCCCATCCCTACAGATAAGTTGTTAAATTGGTCTAAACCACCAATATCTGCAGCTTTATCTGCCCGTGTATGGCCACCTTAATTCTTCATTTACAGGGAAAATATCTATATTTATATAAACTTAGCGCTGCTGTGTAATGTCAGGGAGGAATATCTGTTTATTCTGTACCAACTGCATGGATTCCCTGTAAAGCTTATTGTGTTTTATACAGAATCCAGACATAGCTGGCAGTGAAGTGTATATAAATGTTATATGTAGCCATGGTACAGCAAGATATAAAGGGGAGCATAAGCCTCAGATATAAAAAAAGCTTTCTACAAGAATATATAAATTGTTTATATATCAGTGTGTGTATATGCAGCTCAAGTCTCATTCCTCAGAGAGATTACATTCAAACGCTGATGCACATAAATAATTGTTTAATCAATGTATCGCTTGTGGTGTCGCATTTCACCAGCTGTAATACAAAGACAATGGTTTCCACATGCTGCAACAGAACAGCGGTAAAAAATATGCATTGTGGAAAATATTACAATTATAATTAAAGGGGAACAATTGTGAAAAGGAAATATTAGCTTCAGCATACTGAAATAAGAAACTTTCTATATACAGTTGATTAAAAAATCAAATAAATAATCTGAAATAATCAAGTTCATCTTCACTATTCCCCTCTCAGCATCTGTTTCTCTTCATTCTGTCTTCATTCAGGAGTTGGTGTCAGATACTCATTGACAGTTGCATCCAATATATCTTATAGGGGGCTCCTTTTGCCTAGGACAAGGGTCCCCAACTGCCGGGCCGTGGCCAGTCCTGAACGGAATTAACAAGGCACGTCAAATTGGATGCCAGCGTGCTGAATTGGAAGCCGGCGCGTCAGAATTGGACCCCGACCTCTCCCGACCCCCCCGGTCCTTGCAGTCCCCTGGCCAAAAAAGATTAAACTCACCAGACATCATGTCTCTCTACATGCAGGATTTGTGCAAAAGGCAGTTATTTTGTTACATTTTGTTTGTACTGGAATCAGTTATTTGAATGAGCTCTAATTCATCTGCGTATCACAAGTCAACCCCTACAGCAACCTTCCTTATTTAGCTTTAATGGTGGCAGTTAAAGTTATAGGTTACTATTAGTGATGGGCGAATTTATTCGCCTAGGTCGAATTCGCGGCGAATTCCCGCGATTCGCCGCTGGTGAATAAATTTGTGAATCACCAGCGCAATTTCGCCGAAAAACGAGTCGCGCGTCAGTCGCGCGTCAGTCGCGCGTCGTTTTTGACGCGACGCGCGCAGAAAGCGACGCGCGCCGAAAACGTCCCGCGACTCGTTTTGCGAATTTTTCGCCGATTCGCGAATTTCTCTAGAAATTCGCGAATCTCTAGGCGAAGCGAATCGCGGGAGATTCGCCCATCACTAGTTACTATCCAGGCCCAAAAACCTAAAGGTAAAATCAAGGAAGCCTGGGGCCATTATTTAATTTGTATCTGGCTACTGCACAGGCAAAATGTTTAATCAAACTCAAGGCCCCTTTAATTGTGTTGCAAACCATCCTACAGGAGGATAAACTCAACTTATAAATATGTCATCATTTTGCTTTAGGCTATGGTCATAAGAGACAATGGGGCAAATTCACTAAGCGGCGAAAATGCGCTAGCATTGCCTTCGCTAACGTTCACCGCACTTCGGCAGGCGAATTTTCGCCAGCGCTATGCAAATTCACTTAAGTGCGAAGTTACACTCTGGTTGGCAAATGGTAGCGTAGTTGTGCTAGTGCTACTTCGCCAGGCAAAGCGCATTTACGCTAGCGATGCCTAATTTGCATACGGCGCGAATTTCAAAGTATAATAGAAGTATATGTTACAGCCACTACATTCCACTACACAAGCCCAGGAAACCTTTAATAAATAAAATTAATTTGTCCTATTGCCCTACATGTGCCCCCTGTATAGTTGTGTTGTCATATGTTAGGAAATGTAGGGGGGAAGGAGCGTAACCCCCCCTACATTTCCTAACATATGGCAACTCAACTATGTTTTTTTGGGACTTAGAAAAAATGTATGTTTTTTTTTTCAAACTCCTATCTATTGTATTGAACTTCGCCAGGTCTGACCTGGCGAAGTAACGTCTAGCGTAAGTGATAACATTCAGTAAAATGGTCATCTTAGTGAATTTGCGTAATTACGATCCTTCGTCAGTGAGCAACTTCGCCTGGCGTAAGAGTGCGAAGTTGTGCTAGTCTCTCTACTTCGCTAGCGAAAATTCACCAGAGTCGCGAATTTGCAAAGTTACGAAATGACGTAACGCTGGCGAATTAGTGCTAGCGTTAGACGCTTTACGCTTTAGTGAATTTGCCCCTATGACTGTTGCAGTTGGCAACCTTATGTGTCTTATTTATAAACACTGGACAAATTTGCACCTGGGCAGTAACCCATAGCAACCAATCAGTGATGAGCTTTTTATCAGTCAGCTGCAGGTTGAACAGTGAAAGCAGTCTTCTGATTGGTTGCTATGGGTTACTGCTCAGGTGCAAATTTGCCCAGTGTTTATAAATGAGCCACATTTCCGACTGCAACAGTATCTACAGTAGAAAGCTCTGGTTAAGAGATAGCACCAGCAGCACCTATGAGCTCTGAATACTGAATATGCTGGCACTATATAAATAAAGAGCTTGAAGTGAAAGTATCCAGCTGTTCAGCATCCTTTCTAGCCTGGGCAATGGCATCTTTAGTAGGGATGTGATATTAAGAAAAGCCACTGGTTGGCCATAAACCAAAACCCTGTAGGGCATTCAGCACAAGCCCAGCACTTGCTCAGAATTCTTGGTATGTGACTCTACCTCGCCGTCTGTAAAAACAAACCAAGGACTGTATATCCCAACACTTGCAGAGGCCGAGTGCTGGACTTTAACAGAACAGACATGGAATGCTATTATGCCTGCAGTATCATGTGTGCCAATATCAGCTCTCTAAGGAAACGGAATGCCAAGAAAGTGCATTCAGCCTCTCACAGGGCCGACATCAGGGGAGGGACACCCAACAGTGCTGCACTATTCAAACAGCCGGGTCAATGTAGTTGCCGGTAATTTGTAATACCCTTACCAAAAGCCCTTGGCCCTACACTTTAAACTTATCTGTTTGCCGATGCTGCGGTGGCGCCGCCCCTTTAGCGTCATGGCCCCACCCCTTTTGTGACACTTTTCCATGACCCCGCCTCTTTTACGTCACTCCCGCACCTTTTGTTCCCGCCCCCACCACAAGCCAGTAATTTTTTAATTTTTTTTTAAAGGTGGCAACCCTGCTTACGAGTGCTTAAGGAGTGCTGCCTTCCGTCCCAGCAGAATGCGGAAGAGCCGAACAGTCGAAGACTTGGAGCGGCAGAAAGACCAGAAGTCACGAAGGAGCTGACACTGAAGTTCTGAAGCCACAAGTTCAATTCTACTGACACCAATGTGGGTTTTTTTTTTTTTTAATCCCCTGGCCACCAATGTTTTAGTTTAATACTCTATAGGCCCCTGCCACCAAGTTTTTAAAAAAACATTATTTTTGGGGCCCAAATTAATTTTTTTACTTGTAAGGGGGCCCTGGCACCAATGTTTTTTTTTTTTTTTTTTGGGGGGCCCCAATTGTTTTTAATTTGTAAGAGGGGCACTGGCACCAATGCTTTTTAAAAAAAAAAAAACTTTTATGGGGGTCCCTGGTGCCAATGTTTTTTTTAACTTATAAGGGAGCCCTGGCCATCAATATGTGTGGGGGGGGGGTTACTTTTTTTAGTGCTGATGTCTGTGTGGTCTTTTAACTTTGATGTGGAGTGGGCTGGATCAGGGGTGGGGCTTGGGTGCCAGGGTGGGCAGGGCCCAGGGAGCCCCGAAAATTTTGTTGTGCATGGCGGCCCTGGCCTCTCAAATAGAGTTCAAAATGTTGGAGAATATAAAGGACTTTCTCCCCAGTTCCCATAAGGCTCTTTGTGCTCTCTCCACTTCATCACCTTTCCTGCGCTGCATTACTAGGGATGGCGCGAACAGTTCGCCGGCGAACTTGTTCGCGCGAACATCCGCTGTTCGCGCTCGCCGGAAGCTCGCGAACGTCGCGCGACGTTCGCATTTTGGGTTCACGTCAATTTGGCGCTTTTTTTTTTGCCGCATTTTTTTGCCCTCTCACCCCAGACCAGCAGATACATGGCAGCCAATCAGGAAGATCTCCCTGGACCACCCCCACACACCCCCTGGACTAAAAAAAAAAAAATGTGCATACCTCCCGAGTCCCAACTGTCCCTCTTTTGCGAGCTCAACCCTCTGTCCCTCATTTGTACTGGAAAGACCCTCTTTTTGGAGGACCCTCTTTCACTGGAAAGACCCTCACTGAACAGCCAGAAAAAGAAGCAAAGATTTGAACTTGGCTTTTGGCAGAGAGTCCAGGTAAGATACTTTGTAACACTTTTGACATAAGAAAATAATGGATTTTTCTTTTCCCTTGATCCCCCTCTGGCATGCCACTGTCCAGGTCGTTGCACCCTTTAAACAACTTTAAAATCATTTTTCTGGCCAGAAATGTCTTTTTTAGCTTTTAAAGTTCGCCTTCCCATTGAAGTCTATGGGGTTCGCGACGGTCGCGAACTGTTCGCGCGTTTGTCGCAAGTTCGCGAACGCGTCCACGAACTTTTTTGCGGCGGTTCGCGCCATCCCTATGCATTACCTCTCCCTGTTCCTTATATTTCCCGCAAGAATGAGGCAGAGCTTGAAAGAGAGAGCCAGGCTGAGAGATTTACTGGCTACTTGGTTGCACAAGATTACAGTAGGGATTAAAATAAGAATTATTGCTCCCCCAAGTAATGGATTTATCCTCCCAGTTTAAATTTTGATTTAATTCTCTTTATATATTTTCTTATTTTTTGTTTGTTTGGATTTAGTTTTAATTTTGGGGTTGGATGTCAACCTAAATAAAAATTGCTTTTTATTCTAACACTAAGTGCATATCTAGATATAATTATGACACGATATTGAGACTGGGAGGATAAGTCCATTACTTGGGGGAGCAATAATTCATATGCATGCATGGACACTCCCATTCTCAATTTCGATTATCTTTAGTGATGCTTATTGATACAGGAATTTAGGTTGTTAAAAGATTAAAATAAGAGCAACATTTATTTGTAGGAGACCCTAGTTTTAGGGTAGCTTTAAATTCATACGAATCAGAGACATAAATCCATAAACAGGCAGAGCAAGTCGACTATCTGTAACAGTACAAACCTGTGACTGCATGTCCCATCAGTGTATTAACAGGTATGGGACCCGTTATCCAGAATGCTTGGGACCTGGGGTTTTCCGGATAACAGATCTTTTCATAATTTGGATCTTCATAATTTAAAGGGGTGGTTCACCTTCAGGTTAACTTTTAGTATGTTATAGAATGATCAATTCTAAGCAACCTTTCAATTTGTCTTCATTTTTTATTTTTTATAGTTTATGAATTGTTTGTCTTCTTCTCCTGACTCTTTCTAGCTTTCAAAAGGGGGTCACTGACACCCTCAAAAACATATCCTCTCTAAAGCTGCACATTTATTGTTATTGCTACTTTTTATTATTCATCATTATTTCCTGACCCTATCCTATTAATATCCCATATTCTCATTCAAATCAATGCATGGTTGCTAGGGTAAATTGGACCCTAGCAACCAGATTGCTGACACTGCAAACTGGAAAGCTGCTAAATATAAAGCTAAATAACTCAAAAACCACAAATAATAAAAAATGAAAACCAATTACAAATTGTCTCAGAATACCACTGTCTACATCATATTAAAAGTCAACTCAAAGGTGAACAACCCCTTTAAGTCTACTAGGAAATCATGTAAACATTAAATAACCCCAATAGGCTGGTTTTACCTCCAATAAGGATTAATTATATCTTAGTTGGGATCAAGTACAAGCTACTGTTTTATTATTACAGAGAAAAATGAAATCAATCAAAAAATTTGGATTTATTGGATAAAAGGGAGTCTATGAGTGACAGGCTTTCTGTAATCCAGAGCTCCGGATAACAGGTTTCCGGATAATCGATCCTATAACTGTATGTCCACAAAATAACTTAGAGAAGGACTAAAGCTCAGCAACTAACTATTAACACTTCACATTTTAGATCAAACCAGCACATTGAAACACTCATTCTGGCCATGCCCATTGGTAACAACTGCTATGGCGGACAAACCTCATTTTTATGCTTGATGATTCCCCATGATCCCTAAGCTTAGATCACAGCTCAGCACACACTGAGCATGTGCAGTGCCACTGACACACAGGAGATGATTACAGTTAAGGGGCTGCTGAATCTCTGGGCTGGTACAGTAAATTCAGAATATTAAATATATAGCATTTCTAGCCATAAGTAGTGATGGGCGAATTTATTCGTCAGGCCGAATTCACCGCGAATTCCCGCGATTTGCCACCGGCGAATAAATTTGTGAAACGCCAGCGAAAATTCGCCTTGCAAATCAAAAAAAACGAGACACGCATCAAAAAAACACGATGTGCGCCAAAAAACATGCGGCGAAAACATGACGCGACTAGTTTCACAAATTTTTTGCCAATTCACAAATTTTGCAAATTTTTTGCTGACACGGATTAGATTCGCCCATCACTAGCCATAAGTCAACGTTGCAGGGCAATGTGACAAACTTTTGCACTGTGTTTAATATTGCCCTGTTTATCTGGGCCACAGATGGGGTTAATACTAGGGAAACACCAAATCCATTATTCTAGGGTTTTGTTGAATCCTGAATCCCTTGTGAAAGATTTAACCGAATACGTTTACATATGTAAATTAGGGGAACAAGCGGTAAAAGAGAACCGCGCACATAGCTGAAAAATTTTGGACTTCCTTAGTTTGTGTAACGTTTCGGTTCGGCCAGGCACTTGTATTCGGCTGAATCTTTGTTGTTCACCTTCCAAACTCTTTTTTCAGTTCAGTTTTTTTTCAATTGCTTTCCATTATTTATTTTTTACTGTTTTTCCAAAATCTACGTTTAAAGGGGTTGTAAACCCAACTGTAATGCCGCTCCACAGCGCCCCCTACTTTTCTCTAAAGGTTACTTGAAAACCATAATTATAGATGCAAGAAACTTCACCAATGAGAATTCTGCTGATCAAAAACTTCATAATAAATGCAAAAAAAACTGACCAATAAGAACTCTGATTCCAGCACGATGTCAGGCATCTTGCTGTTTTCTTACATATAGAGATAATGATGTAATTTTATTACATTTTATTATATTACACTGAAATCAGACATGGGGATAAAGGACAGCCTTGTTCAGTGCTGGCAAACTGTGCTTAAAGCTTCCCACTCCAATTACAGTAACAAAGTACAGGGAGTCAGATTGATACAGATTAGCTGGATTCTCATTGGAGGATTTTTTTGCATTTAATGCAGCCGCTGGCCATGGAGATTTGGGGAAAAGTTTTATTTTTATCCTTCTCCTCCAATATATGTGAGAAATGAGTTTGATTACAGGGAAGCTTTTGAATTCGAAACTACGGCAAGGGTCAAAACGAGTTGTGTGTCATTACCCTGTGTGAGGCTTTGCTGATAGCACCTAACCACAATCTGAAACATGATGTTTAGGTATCACAAATACAGTGTTTTGACATAAAATATTGTAATGATTATACCCCTACAGCACAATTGTTACAATTCTGATGGTATTACTAGTGATGGGCAAATCTTTCCCGTTTTGCTTCAGTCGAAAAATTTGCGAATTTCCAGCGAAAAAAATTTGTGAAACAAGTCGCGTCACGTTTTCGATGCATGGCACGTCGTTTTCGACACACGTTGCATTTCGTCGCATCATTTTCGGCGCGCGTCACTTTTTTTTACGCACGTCTCGTTTTTTTTTTTTTATGGCAGACGTTTTCCGTTTTTTTATGGCAGTCATTTGAGAATTTATGCACCGGCGGCAAATCGCGGGAATTCGTCGCAAATTTGCACCTGGCCAATAAATTCGCCCATCACTAGGCATTACATTTTCTCGACTATTTATCTTACCTTAAGGGTAGGGACAGACAGGGAGATTCGGGGAGATTCTGTCGCCTGGTGTTTTTA
>CM044444.1:6914866-6938946 GCA_024363595.1 Xenopus borealis | reverse complement strand
ATGCTCTCCCCTAAAGAGGTCTTAATAAATAGGGAGAGTAGAAGCTGGAGCTGCTGCACAGTAAATGAAGGGAGAATTTCACTGAATAGTTTCTTATAAAAAATGATACACATTTTTTAATTAAAGTATATTGGAGATAGGTTTCTTTTTCATTAGAGAAAGTAAAAATGAGATTTTATTTTTTTGCCTTTATATGCCCCTTAATGGCAATAGCCAACAGTGAAGGATTTGCCATTTGCCTTACAGATCTGTATTAAAAGGTGAAGTTATACCACTGATTTTATCATGTTGAAAAGGTATAACCATTATACTTTTTGACCAGGCTGTAACAGAATAGCATCACTGCCAACAGATAAAAAAAATGAATATTCAAAATACATGTTTTCCCTAATTTTACACCTTTATTTGTTGTTGCACAAAAAAAAATGCAATGCATAATGCATTTCCCTGATTTTACATTTTCCCAGTTTTTCACAATTTTTTTTTCTGGTCCCCTGAAAATTTTAAAATGGGCGAATTCCCATGATTCGCTGCAGGTGAATAAATTCGTAAAATGCCAGTGAAATTTCGCCTGGCGAAAACTCACTGGCCTCCTGTATTCAGACCCGGGCATCTTTTTTGGACGCCAGCGCCCATTGCGTCCAAAAAATGGATTCCGACGTTTGTTTTTTCAAAATCGGCAATGGGTGCCGGCATCCAAAAACGGACGCCCGTGTCCAAAACAAAATGCGTCAGCATTTTGCTAATTTTTTCCCATTTTGCTAATTTCTCTGGAATTCAGCTAAGCGAAACGCCGCCAATTCGCCCATCACTAGATTCTACTGTACATGCATCCCTAGTTTTAGGGAGCAAGATCAGAGGGAAGCTGAAATCTACCTCTATATAGGCACCTTAACTTTAGGTCAGCACTTAGTTTCTGCAATTGGATATACAGTATTCAGCAATTTGGCTTCCTGTAAAACAAAAAAAATTAAGTTATTTTATGGTACAAGAACCTACATGTCTGTTATCTATGAAAAGTCTGAAATGAATACATACACTTGCCCTTGAGCTGATCTTGGGCCAAGACTCCCAGTAAGGCTAACTGGATCTGCATTATAAATGACTAAATGCAAGCTCACAGTGATCAGCCAATGTTGCATTCATTTTATTCCAGTTCTCAAGACTCAGCGTGTCCCCCATGTCATGCTTCTTCATCGTTCTGTACTGGGTGCTATTGGAGACAATCAGGACCGGGCCAAGGTAGTTTGGCACCCTAGGCAAGGGGTTCAATCAGTGCCCCTACACCCCCATGACCATGTCCCACCTATTCACTTTTTCTTAAGAAACCTGCAGCCAGCAGCACACAAAAAATTGCTCCCAATCTGTATCTGTGCCAGCCAGTACCACACAAAATATTGCTCCCAATCTGTTTCCGTGCCAGTCAGTAGCACCCAAAATATTACTGTGCCACTAGCAATGCCCCCTAAGTCTGTACCTGTGCCACCAGCATTGTCCCCCAAGTCTGTACCTGTGCCACCAGCCATGGCCCCCCCAAGTCTGTACCTGTGCCACCAGCCTGTGCCAGAGCAGCAGCAAAAATATTGCCCCAGATCTGTGCCAGGCAAAGGGCAAGTAAGAGGGAGGTGGGGACTGAAGTAGAGCAGAATGCTGCTGCTGGAGACAGGGGCGAAGTTAAAACTTAAAGAATAAAAAAAAAATTCCCTTCTAAAGTGCGCCCCCCCCCCCATGACTGCGCCCTAGGCGGCCGCCTACTCTGCCTATCCCTAGTTCATGCCCTGGGGACACTTATCATTGCATTTAACTGCCATATGATCTCAACAGGCCTTCAGCTTTGGCAGCAATCTAATTCTCCTCAAGGTGACCATACAAGATCCAACCAGGTAAGGTACCTGACCCATTAATTCACAGTCTGAATGCATGTATACCTTGCGAGGGGCCATGCGGGTGTATCTTTCACTCTATATTGTTCCTTTCATTTGGGCTGACCTCCTGAGCAACTGAAGAGTAGGAAGTGAAGATTATTCTATTGGCTGTACCTTCCTCAAGTAAGGAGCACTCTCCCTGGATTTAAATGGCCTAGTAATGTACCATGCCTTGGTTGTTTTAATCAGTAACTTCCCAAGAAATGCACATTATGCTAAGGCACATTGCAGTAAAAAGGGTATAGTTTAAAGGAAAACTATACCACTGGACATTGTGGGTCTCTGTTATTAAATATAATAAAAAAGACTGCATGTAAAATACTGCTGTGTTTAAAGAACAAGTCAACCCCAAAATAAAAATGTGCCTACTAAAAGAAAACATAATTCTAAGCAACTTTCCAATACACATTTATTAAACATTTTCAGTGCTTTTTTGTAAAAAATAAAAAAAGAATTGTAAAGATAACTGTTAATGAAAGCAGCTTTAGCTTAACTCCTGGTTGTTACTGTTTAAACAATGGTGCAAAGTCTTAGTTCCCCAGCAGCAAAGCCAGGTCTGTTAATCAGCTGCCTTGTCTTAGATTGTATCAACAGTCTGAGCCACCAGTGCAGAGAATAGACAGACACTGATTTCAATAGCAATACAAACACAATAGGATAACAAAGAGATTCTGTATTTTTTAAGTTCTAATATTGGTGTGTAGGTGCATCTCAGGTTATTTTGCCTGGTCATGTGCTTTCAGAAACAGCCAGCACTTTAGGATGGAACTGCTTTCTGGCAGGCTGTTGTTTCTCCTAAATTGCTTCAAATTATGTTTTCTATGATAAGGCAAACGTTTATTTTTTGGGTTGGCATTCCCTTTAAAGCCTTTTCATGAAAAATATATATATTTTCAGTAACATGTGGCACTGGATAATACCATATTGAAACACCACCATTTGTAAGCAGTAAGGGCTGTCCCTGTTGCTCAGATGAGGCACTGTGTTTACATGCAAATGAATGGAAAGAGGCGGGTCTTTTATTCCCACTTCCTGTTACAATTCGATACGAATATTCCTGTCAGGAGTTCAGTGAGGGGCAGTATTTCCTATTTCATAGAGATTCTTTAATTCCACAAAAATGCCTTTTCATGAAAAATATATTTCAGTAATGTGTGGCACTGGATAATACCATACTGAAATTGTGACATATATAAGCAGTAAAGGCTGACCGCTTGGCTTATATAAGGCAGTGTGTTTACATGCAAATGAATGGACAGAGGCGGGACTTTTACTCCCAGCCTACTTGCTGTTCCAGTTAGATGCTGCATTTTTCAGGAATTCAAGGAGGGGATAGGGTTGCCACCTGTTCGTTATTTTACTGGCCTGGCCGGTAAAAATTATGGTTGATCCCAATGTTATTAATAGGGAAAAAGGGTAAATATATAGGAAGGCCGGTATTTTTTTGCAAAAAACCCTAATGAGGGAGAAATTAATTACTTTGACTACAGGGAAGAAATTTAATTTCAATTTAATGGCCTATGACTAAGTGCTGAGAGGCATGAAACGCGTTAGGCTCTATGTGGGGTAATACTTCGATTTTTATGATGCAATAAACTTGGACTTTTTTATACAGCATGACTTTATAGAGATTTTAACCCTAATGAGGGATCTCACAGAGAATCACAAAATGGTAGCTCAGTGGAAAAGTGCACTGTATCTTTATAAATAAATGCCAATTTTATAATGTTCTTTCATTTACGTGTTCAGAATTTACAGTTCAAGGAGTTAACTGTGTATATCCTGTTAACCTTTTTGCCGCATTTTTCTTTGACTCCCCATATCCCCTGCCATGGACTTTTATTCCCAAATGTGATGCATGCTGTGTGACAGCTGGAAATATGAGTAAAAAATGCACAACACGTGAAGCCTTAATTCAAAGGGAATTTTAGTCATAGAGATGTGGGGCAGGGGAGGCCTGGATACCTGACTAGGCCTCAGAGGGCCGGAGACACAAAAGGAAGTAGCCTGCTAAGGATTGACGAGGTGATAAAAAGCCTTTCCCTATAAAAGACTAATGAGCTGTATTAAGTCCTGTGCTGGAATGCACTGAATGCCAGACAGACACATGGATGTGCTCAAGTACCTCAGTCCATCAAATTATCGGTGTAATTACTGGAGAGTTTACCATTTACGACAGGGGGCAGGGAGCGATTAACCCTTTTCAGGGCAATCATAAAGCGAGCACAAGAGAAGAGACAGATGCAATGTAGATCTTTGCTGGACAAAATAGCAAGATATATATATATATATATATATATATATATACAAATACAAGAGGTCCTCTGCGGAAGTGCCGACCCCTTGAATGTCCTCAAGTGGCCCGAAGACGCGAAGTTACGAAGGAGCTGAGGCGGAAAGTGCCGAACAGTCGAAAGTCCCGAAGCGGAAAAAATGCCCGATGTCACGAAAGGAGCCGACACTGAAGTCCAGAAGCCACAAGTTCAATTCCACTGACACCAACGTGGGTTTTTTTTTTTTTACTCCTCTGGCCACCAATGTTTTATTTTAATACTCTATAGTATTTTTTTTTTTACTTGTAATGGGGGCCCTGGTGCCAATATTTTTTTTTAACTTATAAGGGAGCCCTGACCATCAATATGTGTGTGGGGGGGGGGTTACCTATTGGGGATATCAGTTGTGATCCCCCTTCCATGACATCAGCAACAGGCACAACATAAACTAAATTTCTGATTGGTTGGTATAGGTTACTGCCCCGGGCAAACTTAGTGTATTTTATTGCATGTGTTTTAAAGTAATAAAAATATAATATATAATATTAATAAAATATATTAATATAATATTTAAAACACTTTCATTTTTGATGTTACTGCTCCTTTTACTAAACATGTGACAAGGGTTGAGGAGACTGCCTCATACAGACTTAGATAAACAAAAGGAATTCTGGGAATGAATTCCAAATGTGCTCCAAGAAAATCCCATTTGCATGGGTTTATCCTATAAAGCCAGTGGGTGAGCTTTAGCCAATAGGATAAACCCATGCAAATGGGATTTTCTTGGAGCACATTTGGAATTCATTCCCAGAATTCCTTTTGTTTATCTGCTTCTTTTACTGAAAGACAATTTTTCAAAAGACGAAGCCTACGAGTGATCATACTGTTTCTTGTACTTGATCTGTGAAAGTGATCACATGATTTGCAAACAATGTGATTTTCTAAATGTATTTTATTAATACAGGTAAAGGATCTATTATCCAAAATGCTCAGTGCCTGGGGTTTTCCGATAAGGCATCTTTCCATAAATTAAATCTCATTACGTTGGCTAAATAAACTATTTAAACATTAAATAAACCCGATAGGATTATTTGCCACCAATGTGGATCCATGTAGGACAAAGGTACTGTTTGATATTATGGAGAAAATCATTTAAAAAAATTAGATTTGCTTATAATGAAGTCACTAGGAGATGTCTTTTCCTGTAATTCTGAGCTTTCTGGAGTACCGGGTTAACAGATAACTGATCCTATACCGGAATGATCAATTCTACACACAGAAATGGCGACATTTTGGTGAAAAAACAGAAACCATCTAGTTACTGGAGTGTGTTGTTCCATCCCATCCAGGGTCGCCATTAGAAATCACGGGGCCCCGCACAACAAAATTGTTGGGGCCCCCTGCAGTGGCGTAACTACTCGCTGGTGGGCCCTGGTGCAGGATTGGCATCCGGGCCCCTCTATTGGGCTCTCCCCCATGAGTTGGACTTCTCCTAGCCTCTCCAGTGGGCCCCGAGAGGGAGAGGGCCCTGGTGCAATTGCACCCTCTGCTCCCCTGGTAGTTATGCCACTGGCCCCCTGGCCCCGCCCCTGATCCCCGCCCACTCCACATCAAAGTTAAAAGACCACACAGACACCAGTGCTAAAAAAGTAACCCCCCCCCACAGCTCCCTTATAAGTAAAAAAAAAATTGGCGCCAGGGCCCCCCATAAAAGTTTTTTTTTTTTTTTTTTTTTTTTTAAGCATTGTGCCAGGGCCCCTCTTACAAGTTAAAAAAAATTGGGGTCCCAAAAAATATTTTTTTTAAAAACCATTGGTGCCAGGGACCCCCATAAAAGGTTTTTAAAAAATTGGTGGTCAGGGCCCCCCGATAAGTTAAAAAAATAATAATTGGTGACCAGGGCCCCCTTACAAGTTAAAAACCAGGGTCCCCTTACAAGTTAAAAAAAATCGGGACTGCAGAAAATATTTTGTTAAAAAGAAAATTGGTGGCAGGGGCCTATAGAGTATTAAAATAAAAAAATGATGGTCAGGGGATTAAAAAAACAAAAAAAACAAACCACATTGGTGTCAGTAGAAATGAACTCGTGGCTTCAGGACTTCAATTATAGATGTTTTTGTGACTTCGGTTCTTTTCACCGCTTCAGGACTTTGGTGTCGACTCCTTTCGGGACTTTGGGTATTTCCGCCTCTTCAGGACGCATTCTGCCGCAGGACTTCGTGAGGAGCGCACGCTTCTGCGCTCGTAAGGGGGGGCCCGGCTCTTTGAAAATTGCAGCACTGCTTGGCCCCCCTTCAGCCTTGAGACACTTGTCCCCCCTGTCCCCCCCTGATGGCGGCCCTGATCGCATCTTATAGGAGGAACAGTTTGATTTTTGAATATTTGCATAAAGTAAACTAGTGACAGCCGAACGAACTGCTCAATTTTTCCTATTGCCATGACTTATGCTGGGAGCTGTTTCATTACTAAGCAAAGACACAGGAAAAAAAAGCAGCTGTGTTTTGAGCCAACAAGAGTGAGTTCACTACACAGCCGGGATTTTTATCCCTGCAAATCATTTTCCTGCAATTTAGACATCTGATTCTGATTAGAAGCTATGTGGATATTTATTGAGCCGTTAATAACTTATTATTACATGTGTGCAATTTGGTCGAAAGCTTTTTCAACAGAGCAATGCATCTTATTGGTTGATGGTGATTCCATAAGTTATTAAGAAGAACATTTAGAAAAAACCCTTTTGCAGTTCTCAAACTTTTCTGGGAGGATGTATTCCTTTTCCCCACTATTTACCTTTATTGCCAACAATTTGTTTAGACACAAAACCATTTTTTAAAGCTAAAAGTGACTTCCCCATCGATGGTCATTGTTTAGAACAGCTTTGCATGGCACACTAATATTTTTAGAAAACCTTTTTTTTTTTTAAAATCAGAATCTCTTATTTATACAGATATGGGACCTGTTAATCAGAATGCTTGGGACTTGGGGTTTTCTGTATGACAGATCTTTCTGTAATTTGGATAATCATACCTCCAGTCTACTAGAAGATCATGTAAACATTAAATAAACTCAATAGGCTGTCTTTGCTTCCAATAAGGATTCATTATATCTTAGTTGGGATCAAGTACAAGCTACTGTTTTATTACTACAGAGAAAAAGGGAATCATTTAAAAAAAAATTTAATTATTTGGATAAAATGGCTTTTCTGTAGTTGGGAGCTTTCTGGATAACTTGTGGGGGGCCCTGGCACCAATGCTTTTTTAAAAAAAAAAAACTTTTATGGGGGGCCCTGGCGCAAATGGGGGGCACTACAGCTATGTCAGAGAACAGCACAGATTTATAACACAACTCATAGTTTACTTATAAGGTTACTGATAAGTGTTTAACAACTGTCCTGTACATAATGTATTTACATTTAGATGTGGGTGCGTTGATATATTGCCCAGTGTTAGAATGCCTGTGTGTGCATAAAATGCGTTGTGTGAATTATCCGTTTCATTTTATGTCAGTGTTGATATAAGAAGTGCAGTTTATTGGGTACAACGAATATTCCTTCTTGGCATATTTGTACATGAATTTCAGTGGTAGTTGACCCATGATGGCTGGCAAATATATATGGCAAGAAAAATAGGTTGATCATTGATTAATCATTAATAGGGGATCAGCCCCATTGCCATCAGCAGATTAAGTTGAACCAGGGTCGGACTGGGCTGGCAGGAGACCGGGAAAAAACCCGGTGGGCCTTTGTCTTCATGGGCCAACCTGCTTCCCTCACCTTCCCTACACCCTGACAGATAGGACTGCATATTTGTTGGCTGTGGGGTGGGAGGAGGTGGATGGAGGAGGGTTGTGGCTGGCACAGGGGCCCTGGAGTTTGCAAAAAGGGGTTGAGCCCTGGACGGGTGTGTGAGGGCCTTTCATTGCCCCCCCCCCCCCAGTTTGACACTGAGTTGAACTCACAGTTGATATTGATGCAGTATCACTGAGAAGAGAAAGCATGTAGCAGCCATAGTAGCGGAAATCACACATAATTAGGAATACGTGGAGACTGCTCCAGAGAGCTCAGACCTTTCCAGCCATTAGGCAGAACATGGTTCAGTCAGGGAATGTGCGTTGCTGTTTCCTATCTGTTAAGGGAACCCTCCAAATAACCTTTTGTCTCTGTGTTCTTTTCGCCCAATTAGCAATGGATGCTGCCAGATTTCACACAGAGGCAGCGACTCTCACAATCATTAAGAAAAGAAATGTTCTCTCTCTCCAACAGGAACATCCCGACCCTGCTCTAATACTGAGTACATATAAACACAGCAAAAGCAGCTCTCCTTCCAGGGGTCACATCCCACTGTGTTCCTTTCGTGATCATTTCTCTACATTTTAGAAGAACTTGATGGTCCTGTGCTCATAGGAATATGGAAAATGCGAGACACTTGCCTCCAGATATGATCCCACTGGTGACAGAAAGGAGCAAGATATACTGTGCCATGGGTCTCTCCAGGAGGCCCAATACAGAGAGAAAGGCATTGGGTAGTGATGGACGAATTCGCTGCAAATTCCCGTGATTCACTGCAGGCGTATAAATTCGCAAGACGCCAGCGAAATATCGCCTGCTTTGGACGCGGTCGTCCGTTTTTGAAAAAACAGACACCGGTAAAAATGGACTCACACGTCCAAAAGGAGACGCGGCAGCAATGGGCGCTGGTGTCCAAAAATGGACAAGAGCATCCAAAGAAACGGACGTGTTCGTCCAAAATGAGACACCAGCAAATTTTCGCTAGGGAAAAATTTTGCCGGCGTATCGCCAAATTTATTTGCCTTAGGCCTTGGCAGGTGCTTTACTGGCTAGGCCTAAGGTTGGCAATCCTAAGTATACCATAGCGCTATATATAGGGTTGCCACCTGTCCGGTTTTGACCCGGACAGCCTGATTAGCTTGATTGATGCCGCGATCGGCCAATCGGCGATCACGTCGTCATAGCTCCGCCCCATGATGTCACGGGCCCTCCCACCGATGTCACGGGCCCGCACCCCTGTCCGGCTTCAGCCACAGGGAAAGGTGGCAACCCTAGCTATATAATACAAGGATGCTTACATCATTCTAAGGAGGGCCCTGTATATCTTGTGTTTCAGCCACTTTGTGTATGTTTGTGTAAAACTTTCTATGGCTCGAAACCTAAAGGCCCTCATACACGGGCCGATAAAAGCTGCTTATTGGCCCATGTGTGGGCCAATCAGGCTTCCCCGATCGATATCTGTCCAAAAGTCGGCCAGATCTCAATCGGGCAGGTTAAAAAAACCCAAATGCAAGGCTTATACTGACAGAAAACGTGGTGCAAAAGAAGTGCACTTTCAGCCTGGATCTTTAGTCAGAATTAAGAAACCAGGAATACTGAAACAAGGACAATCTAAATTTACTACACCACTTGAAGTGAGACGCCAGCGAGGACCATACACATATGAACTGTCTGATGGACGCATATGGAATGCAAGTCGTCTTGCTCCTGCTAGATATGACTTTGGAGATGTTCCATTTGATGAAGGACATTTCCCTACTCCTGATGCCAACTGCAATAGGGCAGAGGAAAGTGAACCTATAAGGCATACTGAGAGAATCAGGAAACTACCTGCATGGACCAAGGACTATGTCATGTAAAGAATATATATATATATTGCTTTAAGATACATACGGTTTAATTGTTACTGTTTATATATTTGTCTAAATGGATCGTGGATCTCTGCGGTCCCGCAATCTGAACGCCCATATCGCCACCATTATGATCCGATCGCTGGGCCCATGATTGGGTCAGCCCGTTATCGCCCACCTCAATGTGGGAATATCAGGGAGAGATCCGCTCGTTTGGCGATATCCCTGTCGATGGCCACCTTTAGAGTGACAAGTAAGGTTGGAAAGCAGAATAAATTCCACCCTTGGACTCACAGGCTGCATTATCTCAGTAGATATCTCAGCTTACATATACCTGTACAAACAAAGCTCTTGGTATTTGGCAGTTTAAAATAAATACCATTCCGACCTCTAAAGCTACAGCTCAATGATGTGTCACAGAGCAAAGATTTCAGGAATAAGCGCAATACATATTCTAAGCGGAAAACACAGAGAAATATCACATTGTAGACCAAAAAAAGAGCCATAAATAAAGAACAATAAAGGGTCCACAAGACCCTTGTTTGAGACCCCATACTAAACAGGTTACAGTGCTGAAGTCTGCAAGCCGTTACTCCAGGAAAGATCACAAAATGCATTTTATACAGCTCCAGCCACAGAACTGAAAAACACATTATTACTACAGAGTTCTGTTCTGTTTCCTCAGTTAAAAAGATATACAGATGTGTGGAAACATGCCTTTATTAACATTTAAAGGAGTGGATCAACATCAAGTTAATGCTAAGTATTTTATATAATGTCCAATTCTAACTTTTCTATTGGTCTTTACTTTGTATAGTTTAATTATTTGCCTCCTTTGTCTCACTTTGTCCAGCTTTCGAATGAGGGTCACTGACCCCATCTAAAAACACAAATGCACTGTGAGGCCACTCATTTATTGTTATTCCTACTTTTTATTAAATATTTTATAGTTCAGACCCTCTCCTTTTCATATTCCAGTCTCTTCTTGAAACCAGTGCATGGTTGCTAGAATAATTTGGACCCTGGCCAGATTGCTGAAAACTGCAAGCTGTAGAGATGGTGAATAAGAAGCTAAATAACTGAAAGAACATAAACAAAAAAAAAATGAAAAACAATTGTAAATGTCTCTAAATCTCTCTCTCTACATCATACTAGAAGATAACTCAAAGGCAAACATCTTTTACAAGCTGCTGAATCAAAAGGTGGTAAAACACAGAAAGCTTTGGTGGGCCAAAGCAGAATTAAATACCGTCCCCTCCTGGCCCAATAACTGGATCACAAAGGGGAACCCATGCTGGCCCATCAGTTGAGGGCTGACATTCCTCCTACAAACTCATATCTAGGGGAAAGGGGAAGATTTTAAGCACCTTAGCATAATGAAAGGTCAAGTTCGGGAATGGCAATGACCTTTAATATAAACATCAGAAGTGTAAGAACCCTGGGTAGTTCTGAAACTGCCCCGCACATTTGCTGCACCATGAACGATGATGCAGTATAATATAAATAAATAGCAGATTTGAACCTACCAGCTAAATCATTCTTTCTATATTTTCAGGCTCTGAGCTGCGGTATTATTGCTGGCAAACAGTCCCAGTGTGTTCAGATGTCCAGCCTATGATTAAGTGACTACATGGCACGAAACACATAAGGGTACATCATTTGAGATGTTTTCTGCTAAATAAAATATACTTTTAATCGCATCACATAACTGGAGTGAAGTCTGGTTTGTGCCAGTCCTACTATGAATATCTTATTTAAACAACCCCAGCACCTTTTATGCACATTTCTCAAATAGCAGCACAGTGTAGACAAGCTGGACAAACGCAGCAATAACCTCTCCCCAGAATTTCTCCACATGCATATTTAAATTATGCTGCCAAACAAACCCAGCAACCCAGAGTCAAAGGAGCTTTAAAGGAGAAAGAAACCATTTCGGCGCAAAACCCCTTCCCCCCGTAGACCCCCCTTCCTCCCCCCCCCACCCCTGGGCAAATGCCTCTAACTTGCTACTTACCCCTCAGCGCAGGTCCTGTCCATGGAGTTCACAAGCGCCATCTTCTTCTGTGCGGTCTTCTTCCTGGATCCATCAGCGTTTGGCGGCGCAATAGAGCTGAACCGGCAAATGCTCCTAGTTTGATTGTACACTAAATGCCGATGGATCCAGGAAGAAGACCAGACAGAAGAAGATGGCGCTTGTGAACTCCATGGACAGGACCTGCGCTTAGGGGTAAGTAGCAAGTTAGGGGCATTTGCCCGGGGAGGGGCAGTTAGGAGGGCTTTTGCGCCTAAAGGGTTTCCTTCTCCATACACAGGCCGACAGCTGGCGATAGTCTGAGTCGGCAGCTTATTGGCCCGTTTGTGGGGCCATCTGCCCTGCTTTTCTGATCGATATGTGGTCCCGCGATCCGACCACCAGTATCTCCTCCATTGTGATCCGATCGTTGGGCACTAGGGCCTATGATCGGCTCAACCTCAATGTGGGCATATCTGGGAGTGATCCACTCGTTTGAGGACATCACTAAACGAGCAGATCTCTCTGTGTATGGCCACCTTTAGACTTGGATAGCGTCCGACCAGCCACTGACTTGACCTAAATTTGAACTGGGCACATGGGCTAGAATCAGCCAAGCAAGGTCTGCGGTTGCCAATACAGCCCCAGATTGATAGGGCGCTTCTACTGAGTGACTGAACAATACCATCAAGATTGTGACATATAAACGGAGTCTTCAAAGCTTGCTGCAGTCTGCCCTACTCCGTCAGTTGGCCCAGCACTTGGGCAGCCTCTGTGCTTATTTACAGTTCCAGGAATAGACCTCTTTAATCTGACAGCTGCAAGGGTCTGCCCCCAAAGCAGGAGGGCTCATCCTGGCCAGCAGAAGACTGGAGGAATGGAACTTTGGCACACGCTGCTGCTCTACTTTTTCCAGGTACAAAGGCTGGTGGGTGCACGCCTGTTTCCAAAACAAGCAAAGGGGCCAGGGAAGTGTCACTACCCCTCCCAGGGAGGCTCTGGGCTTGGAGTGATCAGCCATACTGCAAGACGTTCTTACACATACACCTTGTAATGGCTTGGCGAACCCCCATAATGCTCCCTGCCAAACATGCCTTTGGTGCAAAATAAAATAAACTAAGAGCCAAACAAGCTGGTACATGAAAACACTAGTGACTTACAGGGCATCGATCAATCTTCACGAAAAGTGCCCAAAATAATGCCATGCAAAAAAAAAAAAAGGCAAATAAACACTTCCATGTTTATAGACTGGATTTTTCCAACAGCAGCTTATTTTTCTGTCACTTTGGAAAGTCTTTGAAGTGATTCAGCAGCTGTTAGTGAAACAAGCCAGATATTTACAAATGACTCCCAGCATAAGGTTCAATTGAGCAAGAAAGCAGCCACCGTAGTCGTGACTAACAGAGATCTATAGTTAGGAGCTTGGTAGTGGTCCTAAATGCAGGAAGGGGGAATAACAAGAGACTTACAGGCCCCCACAACTCTGCCCCCATGCCCACACTCCAATTGCCCCAGTTCCTGTGTGCCATTACCCAAGGGGCAGATTTACTAAGGGTCGAATTGTCGAGAGTTTTTAGCCCTCAAATTTGACTGGCAAATATTTGGCGAATAAATATTCGCCAAAATCGAATAAAATATTCGCCAGTTATGAGCGTGTTTTCGACTATTCACCAGAGTCGTACGATCGAACGATTCAACGAAAAGTCGCCGAAAAAACATCTGACTATTCGCCAAAATCGCACAAATTGAACGTTCGAAGCATTGGATCGTACGATTGAAATTTGGCAAAAGACTTAGCAAAAAAAACCTATGTGGGATTCCCACAGGCTTCTATTGCAATTTGGTAGGTTCATTCTGGTGAAGTAGGTAGTCGAATAAAAATTTAAAGGGCAAACGATCGAAAAAATATTTATTCGATCCATTCGATTTATTCGATGCGATAGTCGAAAATACTTAATTTGCATATTCAAATAGTCACACAATCGAATAGAGACTATTCGAGCTAATATTTTCGAATCCTTCGCAAGAATTTAGTAAATCTGCCCCTAAGTGTTAATGGTCTGTTTTACTCTAATAATACTTAGAAAACAATGAGAAACTCACTATTAGTAATGAGCAAATTTTTTTTTAATCAGGCATGGATTTGCAGTGAAATTTCACATTCTGTTAATTTTTTTCTCAAAATTTGCAGTGACAAAAAAAGATTGCCCAATGATTTTAAAGGAACAGTAACACCAAAAAATTTAAGTGTTTTCAAGTAATAAAAATATCATGTAGTGTTGCCCTGCACTAGTGATGGGCATATATATCCCATTTCTCTTCGCCGAGAAAAAACAACGAGATGAGCGACGTTTCGCAAATTTTTCGCTAATTCGCGAATTTTGTTAGAAATGTATGTCTTTAAGAAAATTTTGTTTTTGAGAAAATTACCTGTGAAGGTAGTGTTTCATTCTAGGTGTTAGTAGAGGCATCAGGGGAGGAGGTTGCCAACCAAATTTTGCGTGCGTGTTGCATCTCAGCATAAAGCATAGTACTGGTAGTAGTAGGGCTTCAAAAAGGCTAAGAGTGTGGATGATGTTTATATTATGCCCAGTAAGTGAATCCAAGGCCAATGGCAAGTACCAGGGGTGGAAGTACCTTTTCTGCACAGATTATGTGTTGCTTTGAATGCAAGATAGTAATCCTTATAGACAGGCTGATGAATTACATGGATGGCAGAATTCAATTATTTATAATTATATAGTGGAATCACTCAGGGCAGAAGAAAACAGAAAATTTAAACGGGTCATTGCATTTCTTTTTTTTATATATCTGAATCAGTGGTACAGGCTGATACATTAGATAGCTTTAAGAAGGGGTTGGAAGTGAGGGAATACAGGATTATGATTGTTTCCCCCTGTGAGGCAAATTGAAGAGGCTTCAGATGTTTTTTTTTGCCTTCCTCTGGATCAACTAGCAGTTAGGCAGGTTAAACTGTATATAGACTTGATGGACATGTGTCTTTTTTCAACCTAACTTACTATGTTACTATGTTACTATGTAAGTCTTGCAGGTTACAATCATTGCAGGGCAAGACATTCATCCTAAGCTCCCAAGTGGCCCCTTGGCTGGAAAATATAATTGATTCAACTGTTCCAATGGCTAATAACCGTTTACACAGATGTCTGATCTGTGGTCCTATGGCTGCCGTTGAACTACAAAATGGGATGCTGGGAGCTGTAGTTCATAAGCATCTGAAAAGCCCCAGACTAGACATCACTAAAGTACTTGGGTTTCCCCTGATCTTGGGGCCCCAGACATCCCTCATTGGCCAGGGGCCTTGTCTCTCTAATTCAGGCCAGACTACAGTAAACAGCTGAGGGACTGCATGTACAGTTCAACAGGGTCTAGGCATAATAAGCTGTTATTTGAGCAGTAATTATCTGTGAAATCTGGTGATTACATAGAGGAAATCACTTGCAATCGGACACCCCTTGTTAACCCCAAGCAAAACACCATCGCCACCTCTAATACCTACTTGTGTGCTAAGCTTTCTTCAACTATAAATAGCAATATGAGAGGCACAGCAGCGTATTGTAAAGGGAAAGTAAAGTTTGCAGAAGCTTTTAAACTTTTACATAAAACCAGGGCCGCCATTAGAAATCACGGGGCCCCTTATAACAAAATTTTCGCCCCACCCTAACGCCAAAGCCCCACCCCTGATCCCGCCCACTCCACATCACAGTTAAAAGACCACACAGACATCAGTGCTAAAAAAGTAACCCCCCACACACAAAAGTTATAAAAAGCTATTAATGGTCAGGGCCCCCTTACAAGTTGAAAAAAAATTGGGGCCCCAAAAAATATAAAAAAAAAAAAACCTTGGCGACAGGGCCCCCCTTAAAAGTTAAAAACATTTGGGGCCCCAAAAAATATATATTTTTTAAAAACATTGGCGATAGGGCCCCCCTTAAAAATTAAATAAAAATTGGAGCCCCAAAAAATATTTTTTAAAAAACATTGGTGACAGGGCTCCCCTTACAAGTTAAAAAATAAATTGGGGTCCCAAAAAATTTTTTTTATAAAACAATTGGTGACAGGGCCCCCCTTACAAGTTAAAAAAAATTGGGGCCAGAAAAAATATTTAAAAAAAAACATTGGTGGCAGGGGCCTATAGATTATTAAAATAAAACATTGGTGGCCAGGGGATTTAAAAAAAAAAAAAACACATTGGTGTCAGTAGAATTGAACTCGTGGCTTCAGGACTTCAATTATAGCTTTTTCAATGACTTCGGGTATTTTCGCCACTTCAGGACTTCGGTGTCGGCTCCTTCGTGACTCCGGGTCTTTCCACTGCTTCAGGATTTCGTGTCTCTTCGGCACTTCCGCATACAGCAATGAAGACATCGGAAGGAACCGCACAGGGCTCGGCGCTCGTAAGGGGGGCCCGGCCCTTGGAAAAATGCAGCACTACCGGGCCCCCCCTTCAACCCCGGGCTGGGGACACTTGATGGCGGACCTGCATAAAACCTATGAAATGTCAAGCAATCCTAATTCTGTAGCTTTTTACAACCATTCAAACCACCAAATAGAGGTTCCAGAGCCATCCAAAAGCCTGCTGCTTAAGCCTAGTGGAGGCTACTTACTGTTATTAATTAAATATTAATTGCAGGGGAAAGGAGAAATGGTCAATCAGTGGTCAGGACCTAATGCAAACTCCACATCAGTTTTAAACTATTGAATTTCATAAGAATTAGGAACATGTATACAGGTATGGCATCCGTTATCCGGAAACCCGTTATCCAGTAAGCTCCGAATTAAGGAAAAGCCTTCTCCCGTAGACTCTGTTTTATCCAAATTTTTTAAAAATGATTTCCTTTTTCTATGTTTAAATAAAACAGTAGATTGTACTTGATCCAAACTAAGATATAATTAATCCTTATTGGAAGCAAAACCAGCCTTTTGGGTTTATTTAATGTTTAATGAGTTTCTAGTAGACAATTACGATCTTTCTTTGAAAAGATTGTTCGTTTCAACACACACACGTGTAGAGCTGAATCGTCAAATATACAGGAAGGAACAATTGTATTGTACCTGTATCTGACGATTCAGCACTAACAATGGCCGATGTTTGGGTGCCTTCAAAGGCCCCCGATCAAAATTTTCCGGGCAGCCCGACTGATGAGCTGACATATCCAAGTCTTGTTCTGCCGATATTGGTCAGCTCGTCTCCCACCACAGACGCACCTAAAATTTAGTGTCATTTTGTGCATCTATGGCTACCAAATTATGAAAAGATCTGATATCTTTAAAATCCCAGGTCCCAAGCATTCTGGATAGCAGGTCCCATACCTGTACTTCTTAGACTACTCCCTGCAGTATATAACAATATAATGATATTATCTGGAGATTAAAGAGCCTCCTTAAATTTGATCATAGGAAAATAGAAGTAGACCATACACAGAAGATAGGATCCTATGTTGCAGACAGAGGACAATAACAAATTTCCAACTAAGCAGAAAGGCAAGGCCCACACCCTAAGATAAATGTAAATGGAATTGCTAGAAATGAAGTGTCATCCAGCTAAAAAAAATATAGTTTTTTTCTTCCAATAAAAATGTATGCCATTTGGCCTGGTTGCCCTAGAACTTCTACAAAGCCAAGAGACCTCACTGGAACCTCACTTGTCATTTCTAAATGCGTCACCTTATGAAAGACGGCAGTGGGGGTAGGGGGAACGGCAGTGAAGATGCAACCAAGAGGCTTGGAGAACTTGACACAAGACAGCAAGTACCCTATAAATTTCATTTCTTGGAAGTGTTAATGAACTAATGCTGTGCTTGCTCGTCGGCAGACTATGGGGTCACTCCACACTCCAAGGAATTACAATAACTGTTAATTTAGTTTAATTTCAGCTGTTCGTGGTTATTTGCTTCAAAAGTCGCCAAGACCGGTGATGCGATGGACAGCTAAACCTGATGGAGCTTGGTCACCTGTTGGACAAACACCTAAGGACACGTGGGGCGTTAGGAATGATGCTATAATCAGGCCCAAAAAGTCTCTATCTGACATTCAAATCTTCCTAATGAGAATTATGTGAAAGCACTGCCTAAAGAACATGTAGGTGTCATAGAAAGACCTCTGTTCAGAAACACTTCAGTTGTCTATGTGATGTGCTGAAAGGTCAGATTGGGAGACTTTGATCACAAAGGTTCAAACCAGCTTTGGTCAAATATCACCAAGTTTTAAATTAAGTACAGCTATAGGGCCTGTTATCCATAATACTAGGGACCTTTGGTTTTCCAGAAAAGGGATCTTTCTGTAATTTGGATCTCCATACCCTACGTCTACCAGAAAATCACGTAAACATTACATAAACCCAATAGGCTGGTTTTGCTTCCAATAAGGATCAAGTTGGGATCAAATACAAGCTACTGTTTTATTATTACAGAGAAAAAGGAAATATTGTTTTAAAGTTTAGATTATTTGGATAAAATGGAGACTATGATGGCCATTCAGTAATCTGGATACTGAGATCTTGGATAACAGATCCCATACCTGTATTTGGATTTCATCTCAATGGAGGATAACATCTGAAAGGTGAAGATTTATTAAGGGATTTGATTTTTGAATTTATCTTTTTTGGTCAAAACTGTCAAATTCGAATTTGGAATAATCCAAACTTGATTTGAAGTTTAATTGAGATTTATCAAACCTTGATCCATGTAACAATTCAAATTTGACTATTCGCCACCTAAAAGCTGCAGAGTTCAATGTAAGTCAATGGGAGAGGTTCAATGACCCATTTGAAGATGCTAATAGCCTGCCTTCCTGACATTCAAGTTTTATTTGGAGAAAAAAAAAACAATTGAGTTTAGTCAAACTTGATTTGATTCCAAATCGGTAATATTCATAGTTTTGCCTACAAGTGTCCACCATAGCAGGTCCAAGAACCATGAGTATGGACAGGAGAAAATATGTCCATTGTTGACCAACTGAGCCTGTCTGAATCTGCCCAGTGTCAGATGGAGGATAATGTTGGTCCACTGAATAGCAAGAGATGGGTCTTTTATGACACTTTTTCCAATTGTAAGTAGATATCAGCAGCACACTGGGGTTTTGCAAAAGTGAGAAATTTATTGTATCACATTTAAAACAGGGCAACGTTTCGGGCCTCCCGGGCCCTTTCTCAAGCCTATCAAGGCTTGAGAAAGGGCCCAGGAGGCACGGGAGGCCCGAAACGTTGCCCTGTTTTAAATGTGATACAATAAATTTCTCACTTTTGCAAAACCCCAGTGTGCTGCTGATATCTACTTGGATTGGATTTTCTGACCCTCAAACAGGAGCGGCTCCTTCAGTACAGCACCTGGTGCCGAAAGGTAATTATACAGAGTATTAAGCTCTCCTTTCTTGATTCTACTTTTTCCAATTGTGACATTTGTGTGCTCAGTTCTTTTCTATTCATATCCCCAGAAGGCAAAAGGCAAACTGTGTTTGAGTAGCAGCTTTCATACAAAAATCCCCAGTGGGTAATATGCCAGTTATGATTCACAGAAGATGTGAGCAGCTTGGAAAGACTGGTCATTGCAGGGGATTTTGTGTAACATTAAACGTGACACAGCTGGTGTACCCTCGGACGCGGCCAATGACTGCTGGGGCCTCTACAAGCACCACTTTATTCTACAATGCTGCTTTCTGGACAAACACTTAGATTTTCTTTTATATTGAAGAGCGGAGGATTGATGGAGTGTGGGTAGGAAGTGAAGCTTGAGAGGGCTCTCCAAGAACAAAGGCTGGAAGAAGAAGATCTGCCAAGTAGTCGACTAGAAGACATGAGATCAGAAAGAAACAATTTGCCGAACAATCCCTGACGGCAGAAATAAACCTTGATGTCATTATAAGCACAGGATTATGTAGTGCCTATTTTGTTCTCGATGGGTGCCAAAATCTGCGAGCAAGTTCTTTAATCTTGGCATTAGCTATTTGCAACCCTAGTATCTTCAATAAATCACTCTAAAGTGGCACATGGAACAAGGCTCAACATGTGTTTTCAGCAAAAGGCTTGGTGTTGACAGAGCTAAAGGCTTTGCATAATGTCTGGGTCCACAGAGATCAGTGGAAAGTGATGAACCCAGCGCTAATGTACAGAAACAAGTGAAGTGTAGGGGCTGAATCTCATACAAAGGTGTACCCATACTGTCATCTTGACTAAAGCCAAACTAGTGACCTCATGATCCCTCACAAACCCAACACTAGATGGTGGATTTGAGACCATATGCACAGACAAGAAGAGCTGAAGGATACAAATAGGTGTCTACTCTACATTCTATGGGAGTCACTCCAAGAATAAACAATAGGTAGGTATTGATTGCCAGGCCCCTCATCCACCACGAATATACATAATACCGTTTTGACACATATTATCAGTCCATATATTAACACTAGGTGAACCAAAAAACCATGTCAAGGTGAAGTGAACACATTTACACAAGTAATGGTTGGCATCATAAAGGAGAAGCCCCCCAATAGGAAAACCCAAAGCAGTGACTGGGGGTGCAGGATTAGTCTAAAGGGTTACAGGTAAAGCAAATGCTTATTTGGCATTCCTGTATTTGACCAAGGTACGACTCAAAACTAATTGTGATTAGTGAAAATATTAAAGTGTCAAAAGCGATGGTGCTCTCAGGCTATTATATACCGAGTTAAGTATGTCCCACATCACTTTGCCATCTAAAGCAACTGTATAGGCCAGGGGTGTCCAAACTTGGCCCTCCAGCTGTTAAGGAACTACAAGTCCCACAATGCATTTGCCTGACTGTGGCTGTCAGACTCCTTCATTGCATTGTGGGACATCGTTTGGACACCCCTGGTATAGGCCATCTAAAGCAACTGTATAAGGAACTTTTCAAAATTCTCTCTTCAAGTCTCAGCAACATATGAAGTGTTGGCACTATGACAGTCTTGTGGTTCCACCTTCATTGCCAAAACTTTCAGAACCTGGTCAATCACAAGTTAATCATGTGGCTACGGTTCAGTCCCCTCACTGGTCGGATACATCAGAACACAGCTCAAGGGTCAGTCCAGTTACACTCAAACAGAGTTTCAATACCTTAGTTAGATCTGGTTGGACATGTAGTTAAAAAGCAACAAAAAAGTCAAAAATAACTTGTCTACTGAACTGTGCAAAGTGCAACGTATGTATAGATTATTCTAGACCAAAGCCAAGGCCTGCTACGAGCTTGTCTGAATGGAGCTGAACCAAAGTCTGTTTCATAAGAGAGGCCCAAGGCCTGGAGACAAATGCCTTCCCTGTCAAACTAGTCTCTGTCACATGGGATGTTGTTTTCATTAACAAAACCTATACCATAATTACCACTCAAATATAGGGAAGGCCTGTTCAATGCATATCCAATAAATATGGACTTTTAAATGGCACTATTTGTGCAAGCTTATTCTCCAGTGTGATCCAGCGATGCTTTGAACGCGCCTTCCTTATATTTGATGTCCTGCTGTCCACATGGCCGGAGTGGAATATTTTGGCTGGATCGCTCTCACCTTTACTCTCTTGTTTGGAGTTTGGATGCATGTGATTTTGCTTCCACTAATTGGTTACCAGGCAGTAACCAATCAGAGACTTGAGGGGGGGTCCCATGTGGTCCCCCTTAAAGTCACCCTTATGCTGGCCATACATGGGCTGATAGAGCTGCCGATATCGGTCGTTTAGATAGATTTGACAGCTTATCTGCCGGTGTATGGGGGCTTCCGACAGGTTTTCCAGACTGTTATCTGGACACGATATCGATCGGAAGTCCATTGCGCTCGTCGTAATCCATTGGTTCACCGTAGGGCTGAACGTCCAGATTACACCGATATAGCCCTGCCAGTTAGTGGCATTTCTGGGAAAGATCTGCTCGTTTGGGGATGTTGCCAAACGAGCGGATCTTTGAATCTATGACCAGCTTAACTCAGAGTTAGAGAGCTGAAAAGCAGGAAGTACTGTTCTGTTCTGTTACACATCCACTCACTCCAGCCTTTATACATTACATTTTTGGCTATAACTTTTGTTTCTTTTGCACAGCCTATCTTTTTACCCAGTTTTTATTTTTACACTGAACTGTCCCTTCAAATGTATGGGCTAAGTCAGACATGCTGGAAGGAGCCAGGCCTGGGTGGGTTCTGGCAAATGCCAAAGGGGCTGCTATAAGGTCCCATAGAAAGTCAGTATTTAGTGGGCTGGTGGGGACTGTTTGGGCCTGTATGTGGGCTGAGTGGGCCTCTGTGTACCTGAAATGCCAGGGCCTATTTTCATTCTCAGTCCGGACCTGGAAGGAGCGTTAGGTCTCTTTGCAGGAGGGTTTAGTAGCCCTTGTTTTTTCACAAGTATTGTCGTAACCTACTGGGTGTAATCCGAGCAGCGAAAGGGTTAAACACGGTCACACAATATCAAGCACTTGAAGTTCCCTAGGCTGCCAGAGGGTTATTGTGTGAGCATGGGGAAGGGATGGAAAAGGCATTCCATCATTATACTGGCTTGTTTCCTTGCACAAGCTGTTACTGCACAATGTCAAAGCTGTGATTGTCCCTAAGAACTGGAACGCACTGGGCCCCGGTGTGATTGCCTGCTGCATTTCCGTTTCACTGGCGGGTGGCTGTGGTTTTAGACAGAACGCAAAGAGCACCCCCCATCTCCCTCTGGTTCTGATGGAGGAAAGGAGAGGGGGATTGAGCGGACTGAGCTAATGCAGTACAGGAGAACAGAGGGACGCTTGTTCACCTTCTCTACACAAACAGCACATTAAATCAAAGCAGAGGGTTACCGGCCTCTACTTATTCACAGATCTAAATGCCATGTACAGGCACCAATGAGAATTTCAATGTGTCCTGGGATGCCATGTGCTGTGTTATAGGGTCTCTCTTTTCAGCAGGTCACAGGCCTTTTTCATTCTAATTCTAATAATTAGAATCTACCGCTCAGTGGCCATTCACAATAAGCCATGTAGACAGGGCCACCATTAGAAATCACTGGGCCCCCTGGCACCCAAGCCCTACTCCTGATCCCACCCACCACACAGATATCAGCACTAATAAAGTAACCCCCCCCACACACACATATTGATGGTCAGGGCTCCCTTTTAAGTTAAAAAAAAACATTGGCCCCAGGGCCCCCCTTACAAGTTAAAAAAAAATTGGGGCCCCAAAAATATTATTTAAAAAAAATCCTTGGCCTCGGGGCCCCCTTACAAGTAAAAAAAAAATTGAGGCCCCAAAAATATTATTTTTATATATAAAAACCTTGGCCGCAGGGCCCCCTTACAAGTAAAAAAAATTTGGGGCCTAAAAAAATAATGTCCTTTCGTGAGATTGGGTATTTTCGCCACTTCAGGACTGTTCCGCACTTCTGCATTCAGGCGCTCACAATGGGGCCCAGCTCTTCGAAAAGTGCAGCACTGCCGGGCCCCGCTTCAGCCCCGGACCCAGGACACTTGTCCCCCCTGTCCCCCCCTGATGGCGGCCCTGCCTGTGGCCAGTGCCAAAAGGCTAACATGGATATTGCCCATTGTAGGTAAATCACCGACATGACCAGATGCTAGAAAATAGGTGGTTGGAGTGGAGTGTCTCTTTACCTCCAGGTGTCACATGTAAGAGGCTTGCTGATCCAACTGAAAGGCCACCTGCGCATTCCATTGACAATATTTGCTTTTCTACTTCTAAATACTAGAACAATGTAAAGTATATATCAGTATACTTGGTTTGCAGTGTCCAAGAAAAACTAACTATATAATAAGCAGTGATACCCTGCAGTGTTGGACTCTGGGTTTGATTCGACTAGAAGCACAAGGATTTTGTATGTCGTCCCCATACTTGTGTGAGTCCCTCTGGGTACTCAGGTTTCCCCCCCTACTAAAAAAAACACAGACAGTTTCATTTTCTCATGCTAAAACTGATCCTAGTGTGTGAATAGGACCATAGTATGTAAACTTCCTCCAATGAGGCAGGATCTTCAATGTACCGTTATTTCCCATAATTGCGGTTTGTACACTGATTTCCATGAAGAGCTGTATGCATTATTGTTGGATTTGGCCTACCCTACATAGACCCCCCTCTTCCCCCCAGCCTAAGTGTTACCCCGGCTGGGGAGAGGCAGGAGGGGTGTAGGGATTTTTATATTTAGGGTTGAATTCTCCTTTAAAGGACAACTAAAGTCTAACTAAAGAAGTAGGTATAAATGTTGTACATGATGTTTTGTGCTTGTGT
>CM044444.1:6897088-6910262 GCA_024363595.1 Xenopus borealis | reverse complement strand
AGCTGGAGTTGGAAACAGTAAAGGGGATGTAAAGGCAAAAATAAAATAAAATACAAATCTTTACACAGTCGCCGACTGCTCTACAGGGAAACAAAGAAAGTTGCCGGAGTTCTGAAAAGCTGGGAAGTAAGGTGGGGGGCTCCCACTGTTGTTCAGAAGTATGATTGTTACCTTGCCCAGCATTTAGGGACCATCTGACAATTCCTTTCCCCAGCAGTAAATGAAGGGAGAATTTCACTGCATACAGTCAGGTTTCTTATAAAAACAGTACACGTTTCAATTAAAGTATATTGGAGATAGATTTCTTTTTCATTAAAGAAAGTAAAAAAGGAATTTTACTTTTTTGCCTTTCCTTGTCCTTTAAGTTTAACTTTAAGGTAAACACCTCCTTTAAGCCAACTGGAAAGGATTTGGTCAAGTTCAATTCTTTTAAAATGATTCAGTGCATGCCTATAAGGTAGACGATGTGAATACATTGGAGTTTGGATTGCCTACATACTATCTCAGACATTGGCCTGGGGCAACAATTTGATTACTGGATCGCAAATGAGCCATTAAATTTAGGGGAGTACACCTTGATGGACACCATGAGGACATTACTCACACCAGTACTTAGCCCGTTGTCTCCATAAAATGCCTTCTATCCTATGCCTATCTTTTTTGACCTTTTAGTCATTATTGGGGGTTCACGTGCCTGGGGCAACAGTCCCAACACTCCTGCAGCGCTGCTTGTTTTTAATTGGTTTTAAGTGTTTCATACGGCATGGTGGTGAATAAATATTGCCTTTTATATAATTTTTGCATGATTAGTATATGTGACCACTTGTAATTACTGGACTTTCTAGTCTGGGGGACATAAGTCCCATGTGTTGGTTTTGAATGCCATATATTGATTTGAGGATACCCCAGAATATTTAGTCCAGTAGTTACCTTTATTACCTTTGCCTCGCTCTATTTTTTGTTGCTGGTTCTTTAATTATGAGATATGGACTCTTTCTTAGAGACTCTGAGACATTAGAACTTCACATCATTGTGAACTTCTATTCACTGAGCTTTTAAAGCAATTTTAATGTTATAACGATTTTATATTATGGATGCTTGCAGTATTCTTTTGTTCGGTCCCCTCTGGGGTAAGGGTTAAAGAGAGCGGGAAGTTATATATTAACAGCCTTCATCCGGTGATCCAGAGTCGATAATAATGGTTAGCGTTTAGCCAACAGACCCCAGAGGACCAGGTGCATTGAAGAAAGCCTGTATTCAGGGTTCCACCTCTGCCTTGTAAAGTCCACGTTTATATCCCAAACAAAGATAACAGAAGAGGGAACGCCAGACTGAAACCCAGTTATGAGCACAATGCTCCCTTTTACATGACAGAAATCCATAACTGATGTTTTTAAAGCACAATCAATGAATAACTACAGATCAAACTATAAAAAATAACTTGCAAATGCAACCCTCCTACGGTCTGGCTGATAGAAAGCTAGGCATTGTGCTCCCTGTCACTTCATACATCAGCTCTAACAGCACAAACACTGACCTCTGGAACATACAGATCAGTCACCGCACACACACACCAACGGCAGCTACACAATGAGAGGTATTAACCACTCAAGGATGTTCTCTCTACCACAAAATGACCTCTCAGAGGGGTAGCTCCCTGAACAGCAATTTAATTTTAGGAAGGAAAAAAAAAAGCACATTCCATGGACAGACGTTAATGTAATGTTGAAAATAATCTGCTGGACTTGGCCACAAAATTGCTCCCACAAGCTATAATATGAAGAAAATAAAAACTTGCTTGCTCTTCAGAAATACAGTATAACATGGTAAAAGCTGTTTCTCCACATAAAGCATCAACAACAAAACCTCAAAACTATAGGCCAGTTAGTCTGAGGTCGGTGGTAGGAAAGCTTTTCGAAGGATTAATAAAATACATGATACTGGACTTCATAGCAAATAACAATACTGTGAGTTTGTGCCAACATGGTTTTATAGGTAATAGATCTTGCCAGACTAACAATTTCTTTTTATGAGAAGGTAAGCAGGGACCTAGATTCTGGGATGGCAGTGGATGTGATTTACTTTGCTAAAGCATTTGATACAGTGCCACACAGAAGGTTACTGGTTAAATTAAGGAATGTTGGTCTGGAACATAGTATTTGTAACTGGATAGAGAACTGGCTAAAAGATAGACTACAAAGAGTGGTGGTAAATGGAACATTTTCTAATTGGACCAGTGTTGTTAGTGGGGTACCATAGGGCTCCGTACTGGGTCCCTTGCTTTTCAACTTAATGACCTGGATGTGGACATTGAAAATACGGTTTCTATTTTTGCAGATGATACTAAATTGTGCAGAGCTATAGGTTCCTTGCAGGATGCTGCCACTTTGCACAGTGATTTGTCTAAGTTGGGAAACTGGGCAGCAAACTGGAAAATGAGGTTCAATGTTGATAAATGCAAGTTATACACTAAATGGCAGTGTGTTGGAGTTTCCTTAAGTGAGAAGGATCTTGGGGTTTTTATAGATAACAAGTTGTCTAATTCTGGGCAGTGTCATTCTGTAGCTACTAAAGCAAATAAAGTTCTGTCTTGCATAAAAAAGGGCATAAACTCAAGGGATGAAAACATAATTGTACCTCTTTATAGATCCCTAGTAAGGCCTCATCTGGAGTATGCAGTGCAGTTTTGGACTCCAGTCCTTAGGAGGGATGTAAATGAGCTGGAGAGAGTGCAGAGACTAAGTGCAACTAAACTGGTTAGAGGGATGGAAGACTTTAATTGTGAGGGCAGACTGTCCAGGTTGGGGTTGTTTTCTTTGGAAAAAAGGCAAATGTGAGGAGACATGATCACACTTTACATATACATTATAGACAAATATCAGTGGACCTTTTTACCCATAAAGAGGATCACCAGAGGCCACCCCTTCAGACTAGAAGAAAAGGACTTTCATTTGAAGCAGTGTAGGAGGTTCTTTACAGTGAGGACAGTGAGGTTGTGGAATGCACTGCCGGGTGATGTTGTGATGCTGATTCTGTTGATGTTTTTAAGAGGCGCTTGGATGATTTTTTGGACAGACATAAAATCAAAGGCTAATGTGATACTAAACTCTACAGTTAGTAAAACTATAGGCATATATGGTTTGTGTGAAAGAGTGGAGGGGTGTGTGTGTGTATGCTGGGTTTAAATTTGGAGGGGTTAAACTTGATGGACTTTGTCTTTTTTCGACCCAATTTAACTATGTAACTATGTAACAGTTCAGAATTGTGCAGCGATGAGCCTAAAGGATTCTTTCACCCTTGCATGGCTTCTAGAGTTCAGCAAATTGCTTACTGAAGCTTAAGCTGAGTTGAGCTACAATTTGTAGATCGAGTTCAGGATCTTCCCTACAAAAGCCTTAAATTATGTTGAGCAGCAATCTGCAGATATAGTTCAGCACCTTTGAGCTTTGTGCTATAACATTAGAAACAAATCTTCTGTTTCTAGGGTCTAGTTTCTAGGAACAAAGGAAAATACTCCGTGAACTCTAATTTTGTCGTGTCTTGAGAAGCCTTGAGTTGCGTTGAGTGACAATCTGTTTAAAAAGTTCAAGAGCATCGCTGACTTCTGAGTTGTGTTGAGCTGCAATGTGCAGATGGAGTACAGCACCTGTGAGTTGTGTTGGGTTGGCTGCAGCTTACAGGATTTCCATAACATGAAGAAATTTCAAGCAAGGCCTTCTAACCTGGCTTAATGTTGGTTTGTCGGGCTGGTCCTGGTGAATGGTTGTTTGATACCGTTTATACAACTGGTAGGACTCCTGAAAACTCGCTTTGAACTGGGAGCTGGGAGGAGAAGACCTCACAAGTCTTACTTTCAGAGGGAGCAAAAGATAAAGGGGGTGTTACAGAACCCACGTTTGCCATGGCAAGTACAAAGTCAAGTCAAAGTCAAATCCAACACAAAAGCAAAGTGCACAGATTCCCACACTAGAAGTGCCATGAACGATACAATGGTCCACACAATAGAACAAACCTAAGGATTTCTTTTTTTAAAGAGAAAGTATACTCAAAAGGGTAAATGTGGCGTACATCTAAATTCCTTTTTGTTTCAGTCTCCTACCGAGTGCAGCACAGACAATGATGGTTTGCAACATTCCCAGTAGGACCGCCTTGCCCAATAACCCAATAAACCTTAGTTTCTTTTGTGCAAACATAAAAGATTGAAATGCCTGCCCCAGAAACATTTAGAGTGATGGGAAGCCCCTGGCCTGACCTACGGGACACAATGAAATAGAATTAAAAAGAGAAGACCGAAAAATGTGACAAATTTGGAAAAGTTCCAGATGGGTTAAACATTTTATCATGTTGTACCAGTATACCCATAAATCTTACTTTTTAAAGGGGAACTCCACCCAAAAAAGTGTGGGTGTTTTCCTACAATTTAATCTAGTTCTAACTGTATAAAATAATGGGTTTCATCAGATACAGCACAGGCAAAACTGAGTGGTATGAAATTTGTTGGCTATTTTATTTTTAGATATTAGTCAAGCCAAATTGAAGGTCCATTCACCATCAAAAGAGAGTGGATCTTTGCCCAATTCAGCCACCCACACACTGGGCCATATTAGCACGTACACATTGAATGAGTGTTCCAGAGTCCAGAACACTCTCTCAATAGCTGCATGCATGTTACATGGAAACTGAGTGATGCTCAATATACACATGTGAAAAAACCCATGTTGACCAACCATAACCCATCTTGATCCAATCTGGCCCACGATATATATCTGCAGCCGGACTGCCCATCTCTGGCCTCTCCAGAGTTGGCAGCGTGTGCTTGAGTATATAAAATAACAGCAGCAATCAGGACAGGATGGAGAAGTTCAGGGAGCTAGAAGAAAAGGTGTCTCACCACTCACTGAAGGTTGTAATTGGTTGGCCTTAAAGGAGAACTAAACCCTAAAAAATAATATGGCTAAAAATGCCATAGTTTATATAATGAACTTATTGCACCAGCCAAAAGTTTCAGCTTGTCAATAGCAGCAATGATCCAGGACTTGAAAATTGTCACAGGGGGTCACCATCTTGGAAAGTGTCTGTGACACTCACATGCTCAGTGGGCTCTGAGCAGCTGTTGAGAAGCTAAGCTTAGGGGTCGTCACTAATTATCCAGCAGCAGAAAATGAGCTTCCCTGGCTGTAATATAAGCTGATGCTACAGGTTTGCTGATTATTAAATTCGACTATTCGACTGTCAAAGTACTTCCCCTTTAAATTTTTATTCAACCACCTAGTTCGCCAGATCAAAGCTAGCGAATTGGATTTCATTATTTTTGATCGAATAAAAAAAAAAATTTGATCGAATGAAAAAATCGTTTGAATCAATCGATTTGAATTTTTTTCTATTTGAACGTTCGAAATCGAAGGATTTTACTTCCCTACCTATTCCAAATTCGCCCATCACTACTGCACGTTTTTGACGCGCGTCGTGTCGTTATCGTCGCGTCAAAAACGTCACGCGATTCTTTTTTTGGTGAATTTTTGCCAGGCGAACTTTCTCTGGCGTTTCACGCGATTTTGCCCCTGGCGAATAAATTCGCCCATCACTACTGTGGTTGCCTTGGGCTGGTACACAAGCACAAAACATCATGCACAACATTTATACCTACTTCTTTAGTTTAACTTTAATCCCTGGGTTTTGTGGTAATTTGCACATCACAAATATAAATCTATACAATCTGGCATTTAAATGTAATTTCCGATGATACGATTTGATCGAATTTTCGAATATGCAAATTTGGCCGCTTCCATCATCAAGTTCTCTGGTGGGCCCTGGGAGACCTAGTGAGACACTGGATGTCTCTTCAGAATACAGCATTAAATCCCAGAGCAAAAAAAAAAAATAGTCTTGGGGTAAGAGATGCAAGGAAATTAATCCACTTGCCCAAGGCCAGAAAAAGCTGAGTAGATAATGAAAAGCTCATCAATGGGAAAAGACCAATTATACAAATCATCCGTCTCCCAGTGGAGGAGATACAATAACAGTCCTAATGATGGGTGCAATCACTTCAGCTGTATATCTAACAATATAACAGTTCCTGTAATTAAGAAGAAACGCTTACTGACATGGTCAAGAGCGTGGATGAAAGTGTCAGCCCTATCCAATTTCTAACTACTGCATTAACCCAAAATAGCCGGAGGCACAGCTAAAATCCCATTGTATAAAACAAGGTGTCACCAGATTATCTGTGCTACAGTTGTTTTACTAGCAAAAGGGAAAATACACCCACCCCTTCTGTTGGGCTTATTCAAACACATATCTAAATATAATTTATATCAATCTATATATATTATATGTGAGAAATCCCAGAGATCAGCTCACTTTAATATTTGTGCTTGGTGATGGTTTAAGCAACAAGTCTACAATTTCTTTTGAGAAGTGACATCAAAGAGGCAGGGCCCCCTGTTACACTAATGCCTGAAGTTCCACAGAAGCAACACCCTTCCTTAAAACAGATTCAGCATGGGACAAGACTTGTAAAGATCACAAACAGGACTGAGATGCGAGGGGACATGATTACACTTTACAAATACATTAGAGGACATTATAGACAAATAGGGGACCTTTTTACCCATAAAGAGGATCACCAGAGGCCACCCCTTCAGACTAGAAGAAAAGGACTTTCATTTAAAGGAACAGAGTAGGTGGTTCTTCACAGTGAGGACAGTGAGGTTGTGGAATGCACTGCCGGGTGATGTTGTGATGCTCATTCTGTTGATGACTATAAGAGGGGTTTGGATGATTTTTGGACAGACATAATATCAAAGGCTATTTTGATAATAAACTCTACAGTTAGGGGCAGATTTACTAAGGGACGAATTTTCGAGGGCTATTCGACCGTTCTACGAATTTTCTAATGAAAATTCGATAAAATCGTAGAAAATTTTAAGGTTTTTGCCCGCTTTTCAATAATTGGATAAAATCATACGATTTTACGAAAAAATCGTAAAAAAACCTTTCCATTGTTCGAAAAAATCATATAAATCAAACGATCTAAGCGTTCGATCGTACGATTGCTATTCGAACATAAAACTTGGAAAAGAAGCCTATGGGGGGGGTTCCCATAGGCTTCTATTGCAATTCGGTAGGTTCAATCTGGCGAAGTAGGCAGTGGAATAAAATTTTACATATTTGATGATCGAAGTGGCCACATTTTTATATTCGAAAATTCGATCAAATCGTATCATCGGAATTTGATCAAATTCGATCGAATTTCGAATCCTTCACACGAATTTAGTAAATCTGCCCCTTAGTATAGCTGTGGGCATATATGGTTTGTGTGAAAGAGTGGAGGGGTGTGTGTGCTGGGTTTTAATTTGGAGGTGTTGAACTTGATGGACTTTTTTCAACCCAATTTAACTATGTAACTATGTAACTATGTAACTATGTCACCTGCAACACAGGTTGCAAAATTCAGTATAAAGAAAACACAGAAAACCATGTTGCAACATTAACAGCACAGACAGCAGCACCCGAAAAGGGACAGGGTTGATTCATGTGGAACTTATAGTGCTAAATATATAGTCTCATATCTCCCCCTGGTGGGAAAAGTGCACATGTAAAATAGCAGCTGGAACACCGTTTTAAAGGGAAAAGAAAGTCAAAGAAATAAAATACAATTTTTACTGTCTTTAATGAAAAAGAAATCTATCTCCAATATACTTTCATTAAAAAATATGTACCGTTTTAATAAGAAACCTGACTGTATGCAGTGAAATACTCCCTTCATTTAGTGCTGTGGATAGGAATTGTCAGATGGTCCCTAAATTTTTCAAAAGAGCAAACAGATTTTTTTTTATATTTCATTTTGAAATCTAACATGGAGCTTCACATATTGTCAGTTTGCCAGGTGCCTCCATTCATGTGACTTGATAAAGTTGATGTGCTCTGGTAAACTTCAGTCAGTCTTGTTGGAGCAAGTTGGAGTGATATCCTCCCCCCTCCCTGTCCCTAGCAGCCTAACAACAGAACAATGGGAAGGTAACCAGATAGCAGCTCCCTGATACAAGATAACAGCTGCCTGGTAGATCTAAGAACAACACTCAATAGTAAAATCCAGATCCCACTGAGACACATTCAGTTACATTGAGTAGGAGAAACAACAGCCTGCCAGAAAGCAGTTCCATCCTAAAGTGCTGGCTCTTTCTGAAAGCACATGACCAGATGCACCTACACACCAATATTACAACTAAAAAAAAAATACAATTGCTGGTTCAGGAATTACATTTTACATAGCAGAGTGAATTATTTACAGTGTACAGAGGGAGAGAGAGAAATGTTTTTCCACTCAACATCAGAACTATGGCACAATGGGTTCTTTACAGGTGTTTGGTTGATGTAGCTTTTAGCAGCTCAGGTGGTGAGGATGGTGAACTCTCATTGTAGACTAATATATCATGATCTGTGCTGGTGCATATTTGGCCACTGCATCACTTAGGTCTATGTAGAAAGCTATGCGCATGGCTAGATAATGAATGATGAGAGGGCAATCTGGCTGGCCACTGGCAGACGTGTTTGTACCAAGAGACTGCCCACACTTGTGTGGTGTTTATACAAATGGCCTGCAGGTGGCACTGTGCATACATAGGACTTTCTGTACAACTGAACGTGAAAGTAAGTCTTAATGCTGTTATGTAAGGGCTGCATGACCTGCTAATAAAGCACTGTTATACTCTCCTTGCATAAAGGGAATCATGAACAGACAAGCCGAGCAGCTGCAAGGAAAAGAATAACTGTACATTTAAGCACAAAATATGACTTTTTATGGCAGGAAATGGGAAGGTCGGGAAGGGACTGTATTAGGGTTTATAAAGAGATGCGCTACTGATAAGAGAGACATATATAACAATGTAGGAAACACAGGGTGGAATCAACACACAAGTTAAAAGAAGCAATGATTGATTTCGGAGCCTTCTCAGCTCCACCACCCCCTCGTTTTATCGTCTCCGGCCTCTGTCTATGAGGTCCTGGTAGCCTTGAACAGTAAGGGGCAGATTTACTAAGGGTCTAATTCAAGGGTTATCGAATTTAAAGGATTTTACCATAATTCGATTGGTCGAACGATCAAATAGGAAATATTCGGTCGAACGATAAAATCTTTTATACCTTGCTAACCCAGCAGCCAATCCTGAGCCGAGGATCTTACCGTGTCATATGTTACTAGCCTCGGTCTTACAGTACCGGCACCGGTTTCCATCATCCCCACCAAAGTACTCCAAAATACTAAAAGCACCCCCACCGGCGGACGCCATCTTCATCCCAACCCAAGCTCGTCGCTCTGACAGCCAAGCGCAGTCCCTGTGCTCAGCCCAGTCCATGAGATGCTTTGCCCTCGGTTAGCCGGAAGTAGCCGCAGGAGGACTCAGTCTTGTACTCCAGAATAGACTACATACATATCCAGGGTTGCCAGGTTTACATTTCAAAATCAGCCAAACCCATCAAAAAAGTAGCCAAAAGCCATTTTGAAAGTAGCCCAAAAAATAGTCCAATTTGTACAATGATAATAAAATGCGCAAGGAAACATCATCACAATCCCGGCCCATTAAGCAGACAGATATGTGCATAGAAATAGACACACATGTCCCACTATAGTTGTACATACACACAAAGCAGTGCATCTATCAAACCCTGTAGACCAGAAGTGCCCATACTTTACTAATGTGAGGTCTACTTTTAGTGGTGTCCTATTATGATCTACATCCATAAAAGCATTGTTAGCATGGAAAATATTACTTAAATAGTATATTGATTTAGGAGAGAATGTATAATGCTATAGTTAACCAACAACTATTTCTACAACTATCGTATGTGATCTTAACAGAATATCTGAATGAAAAGCATGGGATACTGTCAAAACACATCAGTTAATAGTGCTGCTCCAGCAGACTTCTGCACTGAAATCCATTTCTCAAAAGAGCAAACAGATTTTTTTTTTTTATATTCAGTTTTGAAATCAGAATTTTCTCAATTTCCCAGCTGCCCCTGGTCATGTGACTTGTGCCAGCACTTTAGGATGGATCTGCTTTCTGGCAGGCTGTTGCTTTTCCTTCTCAATGTAACTGAATGGAACATAGTGGGACATGGGTTTTTACTATTGAGTGTTGTTCTTAGATCTACCAGGCAGCTGTTATGTTGTGTTAGGGAGCTGTTACCTGGTTACCTACCTACCTACCTGTTGTTAGGCTGTTGTGGGGGAAAGGGAGGCCGCAATATCACTCCAACTTGCAGTACAGCAGTAAAGAGTGACTAAAATTTATCAGAGCACATGTCACATGACTGGGGGCAGCTGGGATACTGGCAATATGTCTAGCCCCATGTCAGATTTCAAAACTGAATATAAAAAAATCTGTTTGCTCTTTTGAGAAATGGATTTCAGTGCAGAATTCAACTGGAGCAGCACTATTAACTGATGCATTTTTTTAAACATGTTTTCCCATGACAGTATCCTTTTAAACTTCTTTAAAGGGGTGATTCACCTTTTTCGTTTACTTTTAGTATGTCATAGAATGGCTAATTCTAAGCTACTTTTTTACTTATGTTTTTCTTCTTTTATAGTTTTTGGATTATTCTTCTTCTTCTTCTTCTGACCCTTTCCAGCTTTCAAATGGGGGTCACCGACCCCATCTAAAAAAAACAAATAGATTGTAAGGCTACAAATGTACTGTTATAGCTACTTTTTATTACTCCTTATTTCTATTCAGTTCGTCTGCTACTCACATTCCAGTTTCTTATCCTTTTATTTGTATAATACTGACATATTGTTGAATGCTTTTAAAGAGATTATACATCCTTCACATCAATTTAAGTCTGGCATATTTGCATGTCTTCATATGTGAGGGAGCAGTGTTGGACTGGTACCCCAGGGGCCACTCTCAGTACTAATATTCTTCCTCTCCTCACTCAAGCTCTATTCTCCTAGTCTCTTTTATTTCCATACTATAATCTATTATTCCATCTATTAAGCCTCTTAGTTCTTATAGATATAAGGAATGACCATGAAATAGGCCAAATGTTTAGCAGCATGAGGGCCCACTGGTACCTGAAACTGTGAGGGAGCTACCATGCTGTTGTAGACTTCAGAAGAACTTCAACCCCTAGTGGCCTTACAATTGTTCTATTTAAAGGGTGGGTCACCTTTAAGTTAACCTTTAATATGTTATAGAATGGCCAGTTCTAAGCAACAAAGGCTACAAATTTATTGCTACTTTTTACTTCTCATCTAATTTGGACCCTAGCAACCAGACTGCTAAAAATTGCCAACTGGAGAGCTGCTGAACAAAAAATTAAATAACTCAAAAATAGTGACGGGTGAATCAGCTGCGTTTTGCTTCGCCGAATTTTCGAAATGGTGAAAAATTCGCAAAATGCTGCCGCGTCTCGTTTTGGATGCATGCATTTGTTTTTGGAAGCCGGACTCTGTTTTGGACGAATTTCGCGAATCGTGGGAATATCACAAACACACAGTTGGTCAATGTTTCTATACCAGTCTGGGTTTACCTGTATTTGTCATTATAAGGATCCTCCTTCTGCCCTTCAACAAGATGGCGTCCGTGACTATGGAGCTTCTTTGACGCGGGCGTCAGTTCGCACGCGGGCGTCAAGACGTACGCGGTCGTCAATGCGCGTGCGGGCGTCAGTACGCACGCGGGCGTCAGTACGTACGCGGGCGTCAATGCGCACGCTGGCGCCAATTCTGACGCATGCGCAAGGGGTTTAAATAGACGCCAATTATTGGAAATCCTTGCGAAGTGATCATCGCTCCTGTGTTGTCACCAAGCTACTCTATTCCAATTGAAGTTTCCTGTGTACCGACTTGGCCTGTTTCCTGGATATTGCTGCCTGCTCTACTCCCTTTGACCTCGGCCTGTTTTCTGGATACTGCTGTCTGCTCTACTCCCTCTGACCTCGGCCTGTTTCCTGGATACTGCTGCCTGCTCTTCTCCCTCTGACCTCGGCCTGCTCGACCACTCTCCAGTTCTACGATTTGGGTTTTGATATTGGACATTTTCCGGCACTCCTGCCACTCCTCCACTAGGGGCAGTCCTGTCCTAACCTCAGTGCCTGCTTCCTCAGTGGGAGGTGTAGGAGAGGTCATCCTTCTACAAATCTCTTCCACCTACAAACCCTGACAGTCATTTAGTAGCAAGTGCAAATTTAGCTCCAGGTTTCACAATCTATAGTGTCCAATCAGATATCAGCCTAGCCAGTAAATTAATATTCTTATTTTGTTTCAGGTTTCTGGTGCATCTTGGGTTTTCTGTGCATCATGGGAAACAACAGCAACAGACAAGCTGAAATTTAGGTCAGAAACCAAATATGACCATCTTCCGCTCTTACCCAACAGGTGGCGCTGTTATATAAAAGAAAGCAATGATTTGGAATAGCAGCAGCGCCACCAGCTGGCCCTTATGTGAACTGCATTGAACATGTCAGATTAGAAGGAGTAATTATAAGCAGCAGTTAATGGGATAAAGAAGAGGAAGGGTATAGCATGGCAAATAACTACATGAACATAGGAGACTAATGCTCAGACTTATAATATTTCATTGTATCTGTCTGTAGCAAGAAGCCAAAGCTGCTTCCAGTGGGGTGTCCCAGCAGCAGTCCAGCATCCACAAACTAGAGGTAAGTAGAATTGAGTGTATCATTCAGCAGGAGGGAATATTACCTGTGGTATAGAGGACTGCCTGTGGGATTTGGGATTATTGTATATTGCTGTTCTGAGCAATAGAACATAAAACTGTCCCACCTTTAATTATTATATGGGACTGAGGCTGCACATGTACTCACAGGAGGAAGGGGGGTTCTGCCATAAGCAAAGGTGGGATCATTGCTTCAGTGGGCACTCCTGCATGGGAAGCAAATAGCTGTCTGCGGAACATTACCGGGACTCCCATAGAGTGCGTATACATGTATACCAGTACTTGCATTAAAGGGCACCAATCACAGCCAAAATCAAACACATATTAACAACCTGACCGGTACAACCTAAACATGTTTAATCAAACTACATATACAGTGTTTTGGGAAAAAAACAGTCGTTTTTAAAAAATCCCATGCTTTGTCAAATGTTCTTTCACTGAGGGAATCCATACTGTGACTCCAACATGCAAATGAGTTCACGAGCATGCTCAGA
>CM044444.1:6868351-6896097 GCA_024363595.1 Xenopus borealis | reverse complement strand
TTAAACTCACCAGACATCATGTCTCTCTACATGCAGGATTTGTGCAAAAGGCGGTTATTTAGTTAGATTTTGTTTGTACTGGAATCAGTTATTTGAGTGAGCTCTAATTCATGTGCTAGGGAAGGAGCCCCCCTATAAGATATATTGGATGTAACTGTCAATGAATATCTGACACCCAACTGCTGAATGAAGACAGAATGAAGAGAAACAGATGCTGAGAGAGGAATAGTGAACATGAACTTGATTATTTCACAAACATTACAGAATAATTGCTTGTATTTAGAAAGTTTCTTATTTCAGTATGCTGAAGCTTATATTAAATTTTAATTTTCATGATAGTTCCCCTTTAATGACACAGCAGCATGTTGTAGAAGTAGCCAAATGATGTGATCTGTTGCATCAGGGGCAGAGAAGATATTTTGCAGGTAATTCATGCAGGTGTTCATTTATTCTTCCGGATTTGTTGAGTTGCAGCTCTTTGACTGCTGCTGAACTGTAACTTCCATCATGCTTGAGTGCCAGTGGGGTTTAGGTCATCTACAAGGTAAACTTGGCAGATCAGCTTGGAGATTAACCCTCATGTAACACAGTAGGTAATCTCTGGTGTGCTTCGAGGTTTACCCTGCCATCATCCAAAGTCTCCCTGCCATTGCCCCTGCTGCCCACCTCTGGGAGCTCCCTGGGCAGCTGAACTTGCAATTCAGCGGATGTTGTACAATTCAATCCTCTGGCAGGGGATGCTGGGAGCACAGTTAAGGTGGCCATCAGTGGCATAACTAGATATTACTGGGCCCAACAGCAAATAATTTTTCAGGCCCAAAAAATGTCTAGAGATTGACCTGTTTTACCAATATTTATTGAAATTGCATATGAATTAGGGCCCTTATACCTCTTGGGCCCCCCTGCAGCCACAGGGTCTGCTTCCTCTGTAGTTACGCCCCTGGTGGCCATACACGTTATAGTTAGGGATGCACCGAATCCAGGATTCTGCCCCGTATTCGGCCAGGATTTGTCCATTTTCAGCAGGATCCGACCTGGCCGAACAGAATCCGAATCACAAAACAAGCGGCTTTTACCCTCACCCTCGCTAATTTGCATATGCAAATGGACAATGGACGATGTTCAGGCATATGCAAACTAGGGTTCGGATTTGGCTCTGTATTCGGCCAAATCGTTCGCAATGGATTCGGGGGTTCGGCCGAATCCAAAATAGTGGATTCGGTGCATCCCTAGTTATAGTTACAATCTTTTCTGGAAAAGATATTTACAAGAAAGATCTTTTGTTTCAATACACACGTGTAGAGCTAAATCGTCAGATATACAGAGAGAAACAATAGAATTCTACCTGTATCTGATGATTCAGCACTAGCAGTGGCCAGAGAGGCACTAATAATATTGTAAAAAAATTAATTTTTGGATGATATTCGGGGAGCGTATGGTGGGAGACAAGCTGACCAATATCATCCTAAGACTTGAATAACAGTTGACTTGTCAATCAGGCTTGCTGGAAAAAACTTTGATCAGGCGCAGCTGCCTCGAACATCGTCCATTGTTAGTGCTGAATCATCAGATACAGATATAATTCTATTGTTTCTACCTGTATATCTGACAGCTCTACACGTGTGTATTTTAATGAACAATCTTGCTTGGAAACATCTTTTCAAGGAAAGATTGTAATTGTAACGTCTATGGCCGCCTTAAAACTTCTAGTTGTTTTCAGATAGTTCCCCAGCAATACCGACCTTTGCCAATGACTTTCTATTTTCTATGTGTGATTGTTTTTCTAATATTGAAGTGTAAAGTGTCATTTTTCACCTTCTAAAGCAGCTCTGGGGGGGGGGTCGTCGACCCTGTAAACTGTTCTAAACTGATACATTTAGTTGATACATTTCTTATCTTTGTCCCTGCTGAGCAGAATCTCTGGGTTTCATTACAGGCAGCTGCTAGAATTGATACAATAGTTGCTAATACTCCAGAGATATTGCTGAGAAATGTATCAACTAAATGTTGCAAAATTGTATCAGTTTAGAGACTGCACCTGAATTACTGAGCTGCCAGACTCAAACACCAGAGACACCAACATTCAACTTAGATTTTGTAAAAAGGGTAAAAAAAAATAAATAATGGAAAGTAATTGAAAAAAAGTCTTTTCTTTCTGGGGAACAATCTGAAATCAACTGAATGGGAAAAAAATGTTTGGAAGGTGAACAACCCCTTTAACAATGGCCGACGTTCGGGTGATTTCATAGGCGGCCCAAACAAAACTTTCTGGCCAGCCCGATCAACGAGCCGTCCGATATCCAAGTCTTCTGAACTGATTATCGTAGGAAAATTAGTTTTTTACGATATTATCGGTTCGTCTACAGCCACCTTTAGGCAGCCAGATTCATTTCACTCTTCTTTGTGTATATCTACAATTTCTGCTGGATCAATTGAACCATTGTTACAGAAGGATAAAGTGATACTGACACCTTTGCTATGAAAACTAATAGGCACATATTTAGTGTTACTAGGAATAAAGGGATACAATGTTCTTTATCTTCAAGCTGTCCCAGCCCAGCAATACCTGTAGTAGAAGCATTAAGAAGGCAAAGACATTCCCCTTGGCCATTCTAGGTCAGAGACTGTGAGATATATATATATATATTATATATATATGTAGCCAGGGTCGGACTGGCCTGGCGGGATACAGGGATAAAACCGATGGGCCCCCACCCAGCTCCAACCCTTATGGGCTCCTTCTGGGCCCCAGCCCTCATGGGCCACGCTGCCCCCTCTTACGACCCTATACAAAAAACAGTTGGGGCGCCTTGTATAGTGGAGTCCCAGTGGGCCCCGGGCCCCCCAGTCCGACCCTGTATGTAACATTACCTCCAATAAGGATTGATTTTATCTTAGTTACCGTCAAGTAGGAGTTGCTGTTCTATTATCACAGAGAAAAAGGAAATAATTTCTAAACAATTATTAAAATATTATTAAAATGGAGTCTGTGGGAGACGGCCTTCCCATAGAGCTTTCTGGATGACGGATCCCATACCCATATTAATGGCTTAAACTTAAAATGAATGTAACAGCCAATCAAACGTGGAGCTCAGCTGGCCTTGTGCACAATTTTCTGGACCAGTGACAATGCCTGGGGTTCAATTATCTCTCTAGACATGAGCTAAGTCCCAGTATTCCCTCGCACCCTTTGAAGATGTTGGGTTATCCCCTCATTTGTCATAGGATCTGGTAACCGTAGCTACTAGGGAGCAGTTGCAGCATTACAGTCCCACATTTCTGCTGTATCCTAAATCTGTGCCAGGCACTTGCTGCACTGCCTCCCTAAATCGGGCCACTGCTGTGAACATTATTTTATGTAATAAATATTAGCAGTGCAGGCTGGGAGGGAGGCTGGGTAATGGGATGGAGTCCAATCTGCGGCTGAACTGTTACAGCTTGGAGTGGAGCCCGGCCCGTGAGACCACAACCTCTTGCTTTCAATTTTCCAAGTGTCGCTTAATTGTAACCATGGGAATCCTAAATATATCATGCGAAGGATCAGGGGGCCTGGAATAACTGCCAGGCAATGTTTGGATGGCCTCTCACTCCTCAAGGAAACAGTTACTACAAAACAGTTGCTGAGGACACTCTTGCCAAATGTGTACTTTGTTTCATGAGTCACAATTTTCCCACAGGCAACACCAGCATGTTCAGAGTTTGCCCTACTTTATATAATATAATGCTAATAGAATCCCTGTCCCCGTTTGAGAGGTCTCAAGCAAAGCCAATTTTAAGTGGGGTTATATTAGGTAACCAAGTTCCCCCCAGTTGCCTAAATCATGATGATCAGCTGAAAGCAACACCCTGATTGGTATCAGACGGAGTTTGTGGAACCCACCCTAGAACCTGACATCTATGGTTCACTCTATTCCCCATTAGATACAAAATGGGCCGAGGTTATTATTGCACAGCACTAGGGTAGAAGTAAGAGATATAATATTCACTGTATTCCCCATTAGATACAAAATGGGCCGAGGTTATTATTGCACAGCACTAGGGTAGAAGTAAGAGATATAATATTCACTCTATTCCCCATTAGATACAAAATGGGCCGAGGTTATTATTGCACAGCACTAGGGTAGAAGTAAGAGATATAATAGGATTTGCCATTGGGAAATTCCCTGGTAAGTTGGGATGCCAGTCCCACTTTGAACTATTCATTCTTATGGATGCCCAGATCATGCCTATGTGACAACATCACCCCAAACAGCCCATATCTGTCTGCACCGTTTGTTTAGCAGATAAAGGGTTAAAGAATGTTTGGGTTTAACTAGTCTCTTAGGCTGTTTTATGGCTAAAATCCAGGAGTAGTGATGAGCGAATCTGTCCTGTTTCGCTCCACTGACAAATTCGTGAAACGCACGTCAACGCAGTCAACGGGCGTCAAAATTTTTTGCATGTAACAATATTTTACATGCGCATCAATCTTTCCGCTCCAAATGCCTGACAGTCACTGAGCGTTTTTTCTTATGGCAACTTTAAATGCATTAAAGCAAATGGGCATTTTTTTCTCAGCAAATTCTTACGCGGCCACAGTTTCATGAAATGCGGCATTTCACAGCGAATGCACGGAAAAAATAATAAATTTGCTCATCGCTATCCACTAGTGCTATTGTAGGTTGGTGTAGGGTCAACAAACCACATTCGATTGTAGCCGAGTGGGTCAAACTATAACGGGACTGATGTGTAAACTGCGTGTAAAATGTTGCCTCCATCATAACCCAACTATTGGATGCGAACTCTGCGCCTTCTTCTGGTGAGATAAAAATGGATGGTGTATTAAAGACTTTTTTTGTCATTGAAATACATTGATTGATGATGTAAACGCATGAACAAAAGACTCCACGAGACTCTATCTGATCTGACTTTACATTCTAGACTAGGGGGGATCATATATTCCACCAAAAAAGGTCTCAAAATATTAACTAACCAAGTATTGCAAGAGGTCCAGGGGCACTGCCCTGAACCTTCAGCTAAAGGAGTGGATCAGAACCATATTGCAGTAGAGCAGGCACTCAGATAACAGTCTACAAGAGATATTTGTAAAAAAGATTGTAGTTTACAATAACTTAACTACCCGATGTGGTGCCAGATGCCCCCGACCCCCTCTAGAAGCGGACATGGGCATGAACTGGCAGGCCCTGAGTGCAACCCCCCCCTGGTAGTTTAGCCACTTATAGTTTATTTGTTACTAGGGATGCACCGAATACAGTATTTTTTTTCGGGATTCAGCCAGGATTCTGGCTTTTTCTGCATGATTCAGATTCGGCTGAATCCTTCTGCCCAGCCGAACTGAATCCGAACCCTAGTTTGCATATGCAGATGCAAATTAGGGGTGGGAGGGAAATTGCATGACTGTCACAAAACAAGGAAGTAAAATATGTTTTCCCCTTCTCACCCCTAATTTGCATATGCAAATTATGGTTCAGATTCAGTTCGGTATTCGGTCGAATCTTTATAGAAGGATCCGGGGTTCGGCCGAATCCAAAATAGTGGACTTGGTGCATCCCTATTTGGTACACAAGGTCATAGCCTAACACGTTTCGTATCTAGCAGACACTTAATCAGCTGTGCCCTTGTGTGCCAAATATACTACAATCTTTTTACACGTCTGTCTGGAAGAGAGCTCTCTGAGTGCCTGTTCTACTGCAATAACATGGGGATCCAATTTCGGAGCAGGGTCGGACTGCGGGGTCTGGGATTGCTACCTCAGCTCCCCCCCCACCGGCACAATTGTGTGCATGCAAGCAAGCGCAATCACTGTGTTTTTTCCACTGCAGGAAGAAGCACAGGGTGCAAAGCTGGGTCGATGGGGCCCACAAGATCCGGGCCCAGTCCGACTCTGATTCTGCAAAATCTCATGCTGATGAGCAGTGTTGTGTGCTGTTGCATGGCATGATACACACACACACACACACACACACGGTGAGTGTGCCGACTCCTGAGAGACAGACAGCTCTGCTGTAACCTCCCATTTCTCTATTTCTTCAGTAGTTGCAGCAGTAGCACAAGGTTAATAGCACTAAGGGAAGGAGCCTTTGTTATCTTTATAAAGTGCTACTATTTATAGGCAGACGACAGAGAACATTTCAGGCACAGGGAGTCCCTGTCCCAAATTCACCCTGCCCGAGGCACAGGGAGATGCTGATTGGTCGACTTGCTTAAACTGGCCATAGACTCAATAATCCGATTGTACGAATCCTGGATTCGTACGATTTTCGGATCGTGTGTGGAGTATCCCGACATTTGTCGTGCCATGCAGATCAGTCGTTTGGTCGATCGGACAAGTTGGAAAATTTCTGTCGGCTGCCGATAATATCTCTGCGTGTATTGCCGACTTGTACGATTTTCAGTGGGAGACTGTCACTAGGTTTTGACGGACACAACTTTCGTACAATCCCTGTCAGGGGCAGATTTGTGCTTTACTACTTTATTTAATATGAAGGTTAGTGGCAGGTCGGGAGATGGGGATGTCCGATCATACTTGGTTTGTACCGTCGTATGATCCGATATTTGCGTCTATGGCCAGCTTTAGTCAGTAGATGTTTCTGAATCTCCAAAAAAATGGAGAAGATGGTCACATACCCTACTAAACCCTTTTAACTCCTGGAATCTGTATGGTCTCTCTATGGGGCAAATATATTAAAGAGGTGCATTTTTAGCGATAATGCGCCAAAACGACAATTCGCAGTGACATCACCAATTTACCAAAAGGCAAAGAAGACAATTCACCAGCAAAAAAGCAAAGCTCAAGAGAAGTTTCGTCTAGATCTTTAATCTGCAAAGTGTGAACTTTTCTCTTTTCTAGGGATGTAGCGAATGTCGGAAAAAAAGTTCGCGAACATATTCGCGAACTTGCGTCAAAAATGCGAACGGTTCGCGAATGTCGCGAACCCCATAGACTTCAATGGGAAGGCGAATTTTAAAAGCTAAAAAAGACATTTCTGGCCAGAAAAATGATTTTAAAATTGTTTAAAGGGTGCAACGACCTGGACAGTGGCATGCCAGAGGGGGATCAAGGGCAAAAATGTATCTGAAAAATCCATTGTTGACACAGCGCTGCGTTTTGTGCTGTAAAGGGCAGAAATCACACTACATTTCTAAACCTGTGTAATAAACTGCTTTAAAACGTCCGGCGTCTACATGCCAATCAAGTCGTGTAAAGGTTCCAGCCTGTTCACACGCAAAGATGAAATGCGGCGCTTACTGCAACGCAAAAAAACGCAAAGAGCTTTAATGAATGATACCGTCAAGTGAGCAAATAATAGTTGTTAATTACTAGTTGAGCTTGTCACCTCCAGGATGTTCGTCCTGTTGGTGGCAATATTTCTGTAGTGGTGTGTTTAGCAGTCACCGTGCTTGTGCGCACGTGCACGGTCAGGCAGAGGTAATTCAATGTACAGTGAAGTGAACCAAAAAACACTGATTCTGCAGTGTGGGCCCAGTTTTGGTCTACTTTATTGATCACCTGCGGTGACCATAAAAGATGCGATTTTGCCACTGTTGCAGAACCCTGAAAAATTAGGCATGTGTACTTTCCTGAAAAATTATGTTTTTTTTGTCGCAGCCACTGAAGCACAGAGGCCAGAAAAAATATGCCATATAAATGCTGAAAATATAAAAAAATTTATGTATGGAAGGGGAGTGGTCCAGGGGGTGTGGGGGTGGTCCAGGAGGGAGAGCTTCCTGATTGGCTGCCATGTATCTGCTGGTCTGGGGTGAGAGGTAAAAAAAAAAGCGCCAGCTAAGGCGAACCCAAAATGGCGAACGTCGCGCGACGTTCGCGAACATTCGGCGAGCGCGAACAGTCGATGTTCGCGCGAACAAGTTCGCCGGCGAACAGTCCGCGACATCCCTACTCTTTTCGTCAAAGTCTATTTCGCCAGGTTGTGGCTGGAGAATTTATAAGATGAAGCGACATCCTCAACATTATTACGTCAGTGACATCACATCCTGTGCTCTAAAAATGTAACTAAAAAAGATAAAACACTGGAGATTTTTCATATATTATTGTGGGATTACATTTCTAAATTGTTACTACATTTTACTGTGCTGTTAAACCTTATATAAGAACAGAGCCGAGTGCATTCACAGCCGCTGAATACGGCATTAATGTGCCCTGGCTCAGCTCCGCATGGAACAATACTAAGTGCAATTCAGCTGTGGAAAGCATTGTGTAAACTCCGCAGTTATTAAGATTTAATCCCGTGTAAAGAGGGATTAACTGGGTTAGATATGTGCCAGAGGAGCCCTTGCTTCAAACTGAAGGAGCAAACTTGGTGCTGTGCAGAAATGACTCCCAAATCACATGAACAACATCATGATTTCTTTTTGACCTAAATAAAAATGTATGTCTTACTACTTGTTGGAAGCCATTAATTGCATTTATGACACTATCGGCCCTTATTTCTTTAACACCTGCCTTGAGGTTTATTAATGCATTTGCAGATGAGCCCTAAAAGTTTCTAGGCAGGCTCAGGTCCCTTGTTTCTTTGAGACTCTGCTGCTAAGAGAATTTATAGCACAATGAAAACACTTTGTTCCTTGTATCATGTCCCAACACTGAAGTGTCATTCATCCAATAAACTGGAGATCATTGAGAGTCATATCAGCATCTGTCTCAGACTTCTGTACTGGCAGAAAGGGCATGAGAACTGCAAACAGTCTCACAAAGCCGCTTCTGTTTACCAGGACCCACTTCAGAAATAAAGAAGCTCCTGGCTGAGCCCAGCACAATCTGAAATTCTCTGCCTTGTAATTCTACTGTCCGAAAAGCACTGCTCACCTCCAGTGTTGTACCCCCAAAGCCAACTTCTTTTAATCATCTTCTATCCAAACTGTGTAAGGTTGAAACACTGGCTTTGCTCCTTAGTTGCAAGGCCCTACTTAAGCTGTCCATACACTGAAAGAATCTGATTGAGTGAAATTGTGTTTAATTTGGCCCTGGAAAAATTATTAGATAATGGCAGGGGCCTATGCAAACCTTTTAGGAGAGGCCTGTATCATAAAACCTGTGCAGTTTCTATCTGACCAATGCACCCACTGTCCCACCAGATATTGGTTTGCCTGACCATTGTTTTGACCCCAAAAGCTGCAACATTGGTCCCCTTGCTCCTTAGCTCATCAAAAGCACATTAAATCACCCATTCATTGGCCCAGAGAGACCCCCAAAATGTTAGGGCCCCAGTATTTCTGCAGTGGCTAAGTGGTGAATTGACCTGCCCCTACCTGCATGTTATTATATCTATATATTATAAGGCATTATATATCATGCCAGCCAGTGGTTCCGATTTAGCTGTGACAATCCCAGGTCACAACCCCAATAAAGCTTGAGGCATTCCAGTAAAACGACAGGGTCTAGGGGTAACTGGGCAAGACTAAAGCTGGCCATAGATGCAAAGATCCGATCATACCAGTGTCGGACTGGGATGCCAGTGGCCCACCAGAAAACCTTAGACCAGGGGTCCAACTTTCCAAACTATTATTCCTTCTCTCCTCAATTAACCTTTTTATTCTTCTATTCTTTTATTTCTACTTACTATACTCTATTCTTCCATTATTAAGCCTCTTTTTCCACATAAAGAAATAGGGAATGAACATGAAATAGGCCAAATTGTTAGAAGCAAGAGGCCCACTGACACCTCGGCCCACCGGGAGTTTTCCTGGTATCCCTGTGGGCCAGTCCAACACTGGACCGTATGAATCAAGGATTCATACGATTTTCGGACCTGTGTCCATCTTCAGACCTGCCACTAACCTTCAGATCAAATAAAGTAGTAAAATCACAGATCAGCCAATATTCTGGGATTGTACGAACGTTGCGTCCGACAAAACCTAGTGACAGTCTCCCACTGAAAATCATACGATCGGCAATACACGCAGAGATATTATCGGCAGCCGACAGAAATTTTCTAACCTGTCCCATCGACCAAACAACCAATGTCCGCCAGACGAAAAACGTCGGGACTCTCCACACACAGTCCGGAAATGGCATGAATCCTCGATTTGTACGATCGGATCATTGCGTCTATGGCCAGCTTTAGGCAGATAAGGGGTTTAGACTAAATCGTTCTGTGTTTTTATATTAACTTTTGGGAGATTTGCTATATTAGGGGTTTATATTGGTTGTTGTGATGTGTATAGGATTAGCTGGTGACTGTTAACTAAAGCTCTCTTCCAAATTAATTATTAGAGGATTAACCTATTGAAAACATGAATCGCTACCTGCCAATTGAAGAACAAAAAGGCAAGGAAAAACATTCAGCCTATCATCAATGGGCATGGAGCAAAAGGGAAAGGATGGCAAGAATGGGGTAGAAGAAGGGCAGTGTACGTTTAAATATTCAACGGAAATATTTACAAAAACATCATTTATATTTAACCCATTGTATCACACTCTCTTCCAGTAGCAGCCGTCTGATACAGTATCTGCCCCTACTCTTGTTCCCCATCTGTTACACGAGAGCAAGGAGTCTGCCAAGAGTAAAGAATGTGGAACATTTTCCTTTTTAATTACCAAGTGTGCCTTCTGCTTCTCCCAGGTAACCAATGAGAAATAGTTCAATGCTGATGACTTGTCATTTCACCCGATTTCTTTTGAGCCCTTTTCTTTCTCTTCTCTCTACTGGCCTCATTTTAACTCTTTTCGATATGAACTCTATTTCAATATTCCAACTTTTGTCTGCATCCTTTTTCTTTCCACATCATTTTTACTGCTTCCACATACTCTCCTTGCCCGATTGCAACATGCTACAATTAAGCCAAGGTAGAGGCAGGAGAACAGAAAAAGAAGGGCATCTAATAGAGTCCTGCTAGGGTTGCCACCTTTTGACAAATATATTACCGGCCGGTGGGGGGGGGGTGGAGCTGAAAAGGGGCGGGACCGCCGTAAAAAGGGGCGTGATCGACGCAAAAAGGGCGGAACCGACGCAAAAAGGGGTGGGTCCACGGCGAGCGATTGGCTGAAGACGCGAGAAAGGTAAGTTTTCATAGGATTTGGCAAGGCAAGGGCCTTTTTTTAAGGGGTGTTACAAATTTACCGGCAGCTAAATTGCCGGTAAATTTGTAATACCGGCCCCGGCCTTGGCTGGTGTTTTACAGGCTAGGCCGGTAAAATACCGGCCGGGTGGCAACCCTAAGTCCTGCGCGGGTCCATTTTTTGGGACCCGTACCCGCAATCCGCAACCCGGACCCGCGACCCGCATTCTTGCCCGCTTGGACCGCGACCCGACCCGTATCCGCAACCCGAAATCCGCAACCCGGACCCACGACCCGCTGACCATCAAGAATCAGGAAGTGCTGTCATTGTAAACCGGAAGTGACATCATCGGAAGTAGCCGTGATCAGAAAAAAAAGGAGTAAAACAGGAAGTGCTTTCAATTTAAACCGGATGTGACATCATCAGTAGTAGAAATGCTGAGAAAAAGGAGTAAAAATCGCTATAGCGAAGATCCGCGACCCGACCCTCAATCCGCCAACCTGCAGAACCACCGGCCCGCTTCTATACCCGCACCCAGAAATTCTACGAGCAACCCGCAGGGTACCCGACCCGCTGCAGGACTCTAGCATCTAATATTCAAAACCATAAAGAGCTCTCATGTTATCTTAATCACAATCCTGTGGGTTCAAACCAGTAACTGGTTAATGGACATCACCAAGTGCTTATGTCTGTACAAGTATGGGATCCGTTATCCGGAACCCCGTTATCCAGAATGGACATCTTCCATATACTCCATTATAATTAAATGATCCAAATTTTTAAAAATAATTTCCTTTCTATCTGTAGTAATAAAACAAAAACTGTGGTACCGTGTTAGCCAGTAGCAAAAATAAATAAAAAGACAAACACAAAAAGTATTGTAGAATCGATACCTATATTGGCTAACAATAAAAATACATTGCAAGATTTCGGAGCACTAAGGCCCCTTCGTTAGGTTTGCCTGGTTCTCAGAAAGCTTGCAATGTATTTTTATTGTTAGCTAATATTAAGTAGCTTGTACTTGATACAAAAACAATTAATCCTTTTTGGAAGCAAAACCAGCCTATTGGGTTTATTTCATGTTTACATGATTTCCTAGCAGAATTAAGGTATGAAGATCTAAATTACGGAAAGATCCATTATCTGGGAAACTCCAGGTCCCGAGCATTCTGTATAACAGGTCTCATAACTGTACTTCTTGTACAATGGCTCTTCAGCTGTTACAGAGCCAATCCTTTGGCTGAACTTGGGGGCACCAGGTGGGGATTACCTGCTATAATAATATGTTGAATAAAAGCAGAATACAGTAGGATGTGCTCATGTGGCTTTGTTGCTGGCATTGAGCTTAGGATACCAGCGTTGAACAGCAGTTGCTTCAGGAGTATGAGAATGCCATTGAGAATGTTGGTGCCGGCTGCAGGGAGGAATGGGAAACAGTTGCACTAGTGGCCAGCTGATGTCTGATGTAACAGTGGTTTTATTAGATCAGTCACTAATTCATGGAATGTCTAATTCTTGAGTCAAGCAATATGGCAGCTTCCACTTATGTTCTGTGTACAAAATAAACACGGGAAGGGGGGAATAAATGCTATTTGCATGGCCTGCTGCCCCTTTATTGTATATTGGTTACTGAGTTTTATGCCATACCCTGCAGGTAAAAGGCAGGCCCACCCCTGTGTATGTTTCAGCATGTTACGGACAGTAGATGTTACTAGGCCCACACCTAATTCATTTTAGGGCCCCCAACATATACAGATATTGTCCTGTTTTACCAATATATTCTGAAATTACTCATTAATTAGGGCCTCGTGGGGGCCCTTATACCCCCTGGACAGAATGCCCCTTGGCACATTGTGGAACAGTGCAATCATCTGTGATTTATTACACTGTGCTAATGAATTTTAGGAAACAAAAGTGTCTTTTTCCTCCCAAGGGTGCAGGTCAGGGACAAATATACAAACAAGTGCAGGTCAGCAGCTTCTTCACAGGTCAGCTTAGAGGTCAAGCCATGACTAGGGCACTTTCACTGCTACAAGCGTACATTGCACTAGATCTGTAAACCATGTTGTACTACAATTCCCTGCATAAAATACAAAATAGGAGGCTTGTGGGTGCACTCCAAGGCTAAGTAAAAATCTGGACCAATGGAACTTGGAAACTTGATTGATTCAGCTGCACGTTTACCTGTTCTGTGGAAGGAGAAATTCCAGTGCAAGTGGAGCAGCTTGTTTATATAAACTATAGTAGTACTTATCTGTTATCTACTGTGTATCCTGTGCTTGAATGGCTGCCCCCATGGCTACACAGCAGCTTGTTTATATAAACTATAGTAGAGGTTCTGAAGCAAATACACTAGTTGTACTAGTGCAGGGTAATACTCCATTGTATTTGCATTACTTTAAAAACTTTTTTTGTTGTTACTATTCCTTTAAAAGGTGTATTTGGAATTACCTCTATTAGAACCCCTTGCGTATTATTGTATACAGCAGTGTTATTGTGATGTAAGTGGTGTAGCCCTGGGGTCTCTCCTATTGAACTGTTCGAGGAAACTCTATTTAAAGATGCCAGGAACAAAAGCCGAAGTGTAGAGTGATATAGAGTGAAAAAGCTTTTGTGTGGTTCCTATTATTTTTCTGGGGCCCCAGAGTTAAAAAGCACTTTGTGGTCATTGAATGTTTTGTCGCTTAAGCAGTGAGAACTGAGTTTTGTGACTCGGCTGATGCTGAGTAAGTGTTGAGTGGTACTTTGTCTTTGAGTTCAGTGGTAACTTCCCCTTATTATTATCCAGTCTGTTAACTGAAATATTTATCACTCTCACCTCAGTGGTTACCAAGGTGAAATTCCACCACCTCCAAGTGTTGTCAGTAGTCTCCAAGCATATACGCATACAAGCATATAAGTACAGTGATGGCTTTATGTGAGCACAGTTATGATAGTGCTGTACCTTTAAATTTAAAGGGATACTGTCATGGGAAAAAAAATTCAAAAAGCATCAGTTAATAGTGCTGCTCCAGCAGAATTCTGCACTGAAATCCCTTTCTCAAAAGAGCAAAGAGATTTTTTGCTATTTCGTTTTGAAATCTGACTTTAGGCTAGACATATTGTCAATTTCCCAGCTGCTCCAAGTCACGTTACTTGTGTACTGATAAACTTCAGTCACTCTTTACTGTTGTACTACAAGTTGGAGTGATATCACCCCCTCCCCCCCCCAGAAGCCTAACAACAGAACAATGGGAAAGTAACCAGATAACAGCTGCTTGGTAGATCTAAGAACAACACTCAATAGTAAAAACCCACTGTGACTCCTTCAGTTACATTGAGAAGGAAAAACAACAGCCTGCCAGAAAGCAGTTCCATCCTAAAGTGCTGGCACAAGTCACATGACCAGGGGCAGCTGGGAAATTTACAAAATGTCTAGCCCCTTTCGAAACTGAATCTAAAGAAAATTTGTTTGCACTTTTAAGAAATGGATTTCAGTGCAAAGTCTACTTAAGCAGCACTATTAACTGATGTGTTTTGAAAAAAAAAACATGTTTTCCTATGATAGTATACCTTTAAAGAAGACATATGGGATACATAAAAAAAATCAAAATTTTGTAGGCAATAATCAGTAATATATAGTGTTGCTTTTACATGGTACTAAAAATTTATATTATCTTTAAAAATAGCCCCTTTATTAGAGCTCCCTATAGATGTTCTCTGGTCCCTGTCTGTGTTTCAAATGAGGGGTGGGTGTGTCCTAACGGTCCCTGCCAGAAGCACAGTAGGAGGGGGACAGCCAATCACGGCCCTGCAGTCACACAAGCACAGACAGGCTTCAGTTCGCTATCAGGTCCTACTAGCTGCTGATTGGTTCCTGTCCTACAGAGCAGTGAGCTGAGAGCCGCCGGCTCCCCTGCACAGCCTGGGAATTCAGGGAGCAGGAAGTGGAAGAGAAGGGAGGGATTATTAGGGTTTTGCAGAAATATTCAATAACTCAGCCTGAAACACAACTTTTTTAAGCACAATTCTTCTATAGCTAAATGAGTATAATGCACAGGTACATTCTTATTTTTTACACAATATGTCTCCTTTAAATTTATTGATCAATGGCTATGCTCTCTGATATTGTTATTATGTTCTACTTTTCTGTACATGGCATCACAAAGGTTAGTCGTCTATTCTCTTTGACGCCCATTGACTTTAATGCATTTGAACAAAAAAGTAGCAGAGACAAAAAAAATTGCCAAAACTTGACTTTAATGCATTTGGAGTGAGAAAAAATTGTCACTTGTAAAAAGATTTGCTCATCACTAGTCTGTTCTACTGGATTCTGCTTAGTACACAGAATACTTTTACGGCAGGCCCGGACTGGCCATTTGTGGGTTAGGGCAAATGCCAGAGGGGCTGCTATAAGGTCCCATATAAAGTCAGTGTTTAGTGGGCTGGTGGGGGCTGTTTGGGCCTCTGTGTGGGCTGATGGGCCTCTGTGTACCTGAAATGCCAGGGCCTATTTTAATTCTCAGTCCAGTCCTGCTTTACGGACACAGGTTCATGGTATCTTTCTCCACGGCCAGATATTGGGCAGGTTTGTTTCTTCCTGTGATCGAGGACCGCATCGGCTAGTTGGGTCTTATTACTTGTCGGCGCCCATTCTCTTTGGCCTGTGGCCAAACATTCGGATTAACCCAATAACACCCTGCTGTTAGTGGGCATATCGGGAAAGATCCACTCGTTTGTCGACCTCGCTAAACAATCTTGATAGTTGCCCCCCGCTATGAAATCTTCAGTTCATGTCCCTGTTCAACTAACCTGCCTGCATATACATTTAGGGTCAGACTGGGCTGGCACGACACTGTGGAAAAAACCCAGTGGACCCCACTGACCCAGACCTGCTCCCTGGTTTCCCCACTGAAAATTGTAGGCGCTTGCCATGCTTCCCCTGACCTTCCCACTATCACAGCTGCAGCTACAACACTACGAAATATGTTGGCGCTATAGAAATACATTTTAATAATAATAGTAATAATAGTAAAAAGGTCAGCAGGGGCCCCAGAAGGGATGCGGCCCCTGAGTTGGTAGCCCCAATGGGCCCCCGGATCCCCAAATAGGGTTGCCACCTTTCCCTGTGGCTGAAGCCGGACAGGGGGGCCGGCCCATGACTTCAGTGGGCGGGCCCGTGATGTCAGTGGGCGGGCCCATGACATCACGGGGCGGATCTATGATGACGCGATCACCTATTGGCCGATCGCGGCGTCAATCAAGCTAATCCCGCCCGGTTTTCCTTATTTGGAAAACCGGGCAGGAAGCATTGACCCGGGCAGCCCTTCAAAATACCGGGCTGTCCGGGTCAAAATCGGACAGGTGGTAACCCTATCCCCAAGTCCAAACTTGTATACATCACTCCTTTCCCCCAAGGCTGCTACAACTCACCCTTTGCTTCCTGAGACAATGACGGCGTACGTAAGGCTGAATGACATTGACACCTTCATGGAAGCTACATCAAACAAAGCAAAAGAAAATGGCTGCATATTATATGTATAATGTGTCTTTTAAAGGAATGTGCAGGGAACTAAAGGGGAACTAAGACCATTTCTTGTGCAGTATTGGTGTGGATGCATCTAGCGGCCCCGCAGAAATCCCATTTCTGCTTTCAGTTTTTGTGTATATTCTCCATTATTTGTGCGGTTGCCTTGCTCAGCTAGTGGAATAATGACATTGCTCTATCAACGCTCATTCTTATAATTCCATTGTGCTCACTGATTATTTTTATTTTTCCCTGCAGTGGAGAGGCCATTGCCGTATGGCTGTGAGGAAGGAGCAGGCCTGGGAGACAAGGGATCAACCAGTAGCCCACACGCTGGAACCATTAGGTATCATTGCAACATGCATGTCTCATAATGAAGCCATTTATCATTATTATTATTATTTCTTATTCTAAGATGATTGAGGGGGTTGGCTTGCTGTGCTTCATCCCGCTGTCTGCACTGGGCATGCCTTCCAGGGGTTAATCACCTAACTAAAAACCAGGCAAGAATCATGCACAGACCTGTAGAATTAATTCCCAGCTGTCATAACTGGGACAAGATACACAGAAGGAAGAATTATAGCTATGTATATTGAAACCACAGAATAAATGAATGCATTCTTGTACAAGAAAGAGAATAAATGTGGTGTTTATACAAATGGCCTGCAGGTGGCACTGTGCATATACAGGACTTTCTGTACAGCTTGAAAGTGAAAGTAAGACTTACTGCTGTTATGTAATGGCTGCATGAGCCTGCTAATAAAGCATTGTTTTACCCTCGTCATCCTCGGCTACCAAACACAACAATAAAAGTCGTCCTGGAGAGCAGGTATAATTGCTTGTACAGTTTACTGACAGTTTTGCTGGTCTTGTTTTAGAATGAAAACAGATGAAATAGATACAGACATATGTAAACATGTAAAACAGTAAACATAAAGAATAGCTATTCACCCACAAATCTCACCTTGACTGGTCCTTAGGGTGGGGCCCCCTATGCGGTTCAGCCTGAAGGTTTGGGAACTTATTATGGGCTGCACCGTTCTTCCTTTGGGCTAAGCCACTGCAGAGCTCATTATGTGATCTCAGCGTGCAACTATAATGGTATGACAAAGACTAAGTGGCCTTTGGACCATGTCCATATTCTGAGTTCTTGCCCTCCAGATGCTCTGGCCTCAAGTGCATGCATTGTATGCCAACCCAGTGGGCCTGGTACTGGATGCATTTGCTAGTACACTCCACCACAAGGTAGCACACTGCACAGGAGCGTGTCCCAGTAAGAAATCTAGAACTGTTACACAGTTACCCGAAAGAACAGTACTTAGGTGCATTGAGAACCCAGACACTTTTAGGTGTCCATATCATCTATTTTTTGGTACTTTCTTCATGAAATAGTTATTCAAAAAAATAATCCAACACCACTGGAATCGCCCCAGCCTTCTCCAGCAATTGATCGTTCAGCAGTGGAATATTGCAGTAGGCCCTTTAATAGAAAAATGTCTTCCTCTTGCAAGGTTTGTATTATAGAGAGGTGGTAGAACATAGATAATTGTTTGCTCTCAGAAAAGATGTTGAGCTGAAACCTTTTGTGCTTGAGCCAATCTTGCCAAGTTCATTTTCACTGAGGATCTCTCTGTGGTCCCATCTTTTTGGCAGTAGACCAGTGCTGTCAAATTGTTCTGTGAGCTGGCAACCAGACTTTACTTATCCTTTCAGACTGATTGCTGTAAACTGAAACTGAGAATGATAAAACATCTTGCCCGTGAGCCCCTTTAAGGTTATTCTGTCATGGGAAAACGTTTTTTTCAAAATTCATCAGTTAATAGTGTTGCTCCAGCAGACTTCTGCACTGAAATCCATTTCTCAAAAGAGCAAACAGATTTTTTTTATATTCAGTTTTGAAATCTGACATGGGGCTAGCCATTTTGTAAATTTCCCAGCTGTCCCATGTCATGTGACTTGTGCCAGCACGTTAGGAGGGAACTGCTTTCTGGCAGGCTGTTGTTTTTCCTTCTCAATGTAACTGAATAGTACACAGTGGGACATGGGTTTTTACTTTTGAGAGCTGTTCTTAGATCTACCAGGCAGCTGTTATCTTGTGTTAGGAAGCTGTTATCTGGTTACCTTCCCATTGTTCTGTTGTTAGGCTGCTGGGTGAGGGGGCGGGAGGTTGGGGGTGATATCACTCCAACTTGCAGTACAGCAGTAAAGAGTGATTAAAGTTTATCAGAGCACAAGTCACATCACTTGGGGCAGCTTGGAAATTGAAAAATGTCTAGCCCCATGTCAGATTTCAAAATGAAATATAAAAAAATCTGATTGCTCTTTTGAGAAATGGATTTCAATGCAGAATTCTGCTGGAGCAGCACTATTAACTGATGCATTTTGTAAAAAAAATGTTTTCCCATGACAGTATCCCTTTAAGTTTCCACTCCTAGAATAGTTCTTAGGGGAAGGTGGGAGGTGTAGTTCACAGCTGATGGTTTCTGGGTTTGATACTCTTTGAAATGCAATGACAATATAGGATAAATAAATAGTGATGTATGTGGCACTGTCAATGAAATGTATTCTAATGATATCCTCAACTGTTAAATGTTATTTCAGCCTGTTGGGTGATATGAAATGTTATACCCCGAACCTTAGTATGTGGCACATGGACTTTTGGGTCTTTGGAAATGTGATTTGAATGAGCCCTAATTTCTGCATGGTGTGGCTGGCCATACTCTGCTTGATTGTGCTCTGCTCCCATCTGCTAAAGCAAACTTATAGAACTATACAAGCCCTTGGTCTCACTGACTGACATGTTTCCCCCAGTGAAGAATCAAGGGAAGACCCAAACTTGGAAGAGGAAATCGGACTTATTGGAATTCTGAGAGAATGGGGAAAGGATGTGCTCCCTGAAAAGCTCCCCATGACTTAAGATTATGAATACGAGGATTGCACTTTTTTCCAGAAGACGAAACAGTTGAGCCAGTCAGTGGAGGGGATCTACAATTTACAAGTACATCAGAAGCATCTCCAGCCTCCCAGAGCACTATAGGCATAAAACCAGAAGCCATTGAATGGCTTGGAATTAATGAGAAATAGAGATTGCACTCATTACAGAGGAGATAAGTGACTCAGAAACACCTCACCATAAACCAGAATCTACATTATTATCCACCAGGGAAGCAGCTCCATTACAGCCAGCGGGATTGTCAGGAAGCTCAGACAACACTGGTGTCCAAGCCACAGGAGATTCTAGAGATTGTGTTAATGCTCAGGACACACAACAAGGTCTACAGAGATTTTCTGACAGTGAGCTTTTAACTACAGATGGTGTGAATACAGAAACACATGAAGTGGAAGGTTTGATCCAGCCTTATATAGCAGATGTCAGCTCACAAAATAAAGATAGAGACAAAATGCCAATTCAAGAAGGAACTTTAATAGACAGAAATGAGGGAAGTGAAGAAATCCAAGCGATTCCAGAATTCATTCCCTCTGTTGCAGTGCCACAGCATATGGTACGTCCAGACACAATTAGCCACAAGCCTATCACTTCATCTGTCGATGCACAATCTGGGCACCAGGCTAAAGAGAAGGAAAGTTTTATAATGGGTGAGATGGCTGAATATACTGGTTATCAAAATGTTATTGAAACACAGGCCAAGGAGTCAAATACAGTGTTAGATGTTCTTACTACAGACAAGATTGTTTCTAAAGGCATGAAACCAAGACTGAGAGACAAGTCTGACAACATAGAATCAGGGTTCACAGGTCAAGAAATCAATAATGATGCCAGTTTCATAATAAAGTCCAGCTTTGAATTTGATTTAAAGGATGAATGTCATTCTGAATTAGATAGAGCAAGAGGCAATGTTGACAATAAGGTTCTTCCTTATATGATGTATATGGTTCACACTTTGAAGAGTAAGAGCTTCATACTTACAACACCCAGTCCATTTGTTCTTAATTCAGCTGCAGAGGGTAGTGCCCTGCCTCATATTTTCACACAGGGGATGAGGTAAAATACAACCATCTTAATAGGGTCAAGGAAAAGCAAAGCAATCTAGATAAGACAAATATATATAACACAGATGAAACACTAAGAAATACAGAAAAGTCAGTTTCAGATTTCCAGTATGAAAAGCCCATGTTCATTAGAGAGAAGGAGCAGTACAATGAGGGGTCAGGGAAAAATGCAGAAAATGAGGAGGAAGGCACTGGAGCTAATAGAAAGCAAAAATCTGCAGAGAATGACATAGATTATTAACATTATTAACATGTATTTCTATAGCGCCAACTTGTTGCGTAGCGCTGATATATGTGGCTGCAAGTCTAACCCTAAGTGACCCATTACTAATAGAGGGACTACCCTTTATTTCAATATCTGAAAAGCATTCTGAAGAAAAAGCACAAGAGACGGATAGTGGACCCAGTGATTCTATGGAATTTTTAGAATGTTATGAGGAATCTATGGAAATCAAGTTTGAGGAAGACATATCTAAAATCCAAACCACAGCCACAATAGAGCAGATAGAGAGAAGCAATATTGATATTGGGTTACCGGTTTCTATTCTTTGTGATGTGGATATTCTAAACCTCAAGCCACATGGTACAACACAGAAATCAGCTATAGTTCAGCCAGACTAAAATTCTCCCCTTGCAACTACAGAAGCTGAAACCTCATGGTCCTTGATGGAAGAAAATTACAGCACAATCCTGGGAAACATGACTATAAAGAATAAGTAGGGCCTCCTAACCACATCAAGTCATGAAGGGAAAGAGTCCTTAGAGGAAACACCCAACACAGCTTCTGACCCAGTCTTTTGTATTCTATCAAACTTTCACAAGATCCAGACAACCTCTCAAATAGTGTTTCTAAATATCAGCTAGCAGTTACAAAAAAACACAAAAATGTTCATGAATCAGATTCTAATATAACTAAAAGTACAGAATATGGGGAGAAGGAGGCGTTAAGACAAATGGAAACATTCAGCTTGTTATCTGCAAATTCCATTGCAACTGATATGGAACAGGTTATAAGAGAAATCCAGAGCATTGACCTTTTAAAAGAGCTGTGCACACAAGAAATAACCAGTGTCGAAACACCAGTCTTCTCATTTATTGTGTCTTCTGTTAATTCTAGAACTGATGAGCTGCTCCTTGAAGAATCTATTGACAATGCAATACATAAAGGAACCGCAAATAGCTCTGAAGCTACATATTTGGAAACAGAGACCATTTCATCTTTCAGATCTTCTGAACCTGAACTGAGACCACCTCTTAAATTTGAATTAACAAACCATAACTTACAAAACATCTCTGGTTTAGGCTGGGGACAGGGAGATTCGGGGAGATTCTGTCACCTGGCGTTTAATAGCAGGCGACTAGTGATGGGCGAATGTATTCGCCAGGGCCGAATTCGCGGCGAATTTGCGAATCACCAGTGAAATTTCGCCAAAAAAACGAGTCGCGCGTCGTTTTTGACGCGACGCGCGCCGAAAATGACGCGATGCGTGTCGTGAACGACGCGATGCGCCGAAAATGACGCGGCGCGCGTCAAAGTTGAGTCCTTCTCCCTGTCTGTCGCTAGTTGAAATGTAAAACACACAATGAGAAGGACGTTCGGGGAGATAGTCGCCTGCTATTAAACGCCAGGCGACTGAATCTCCCCGAATCTCCCTGTCTGTCCCTAGCCTTAGAGTCTACTAAGCAGCTAAACTGGAGTCCTACATTTGAAATTCTTCTTGTTGATGACAGCAAGACATGTGAAAACACAGCAGGAGCACAATATTAACACGAAAGAATGTTATCTAGTAAAGATTCCGATGCAAGTGCTTCTAAAACAGCATTCACAGATGAGCTAGTAGAACAGTTATTTGTAGACACTAGTTACATATCTCTAACTATGGCATGTACAAGTAATAATGTCCTTGTTCAATCTCCTTCTGGCATCAATATTCAACAGTGATTCCTGGACAGCTGCCCAAGACTTCTAAACTAACATGATCCTGTTGTGTTTGGTAGCCGAGGAACATTCTTCACATGACATAGTCCTTGGTCAGCAGCAATAATGTAATTATCAAACATACGGATCCAAGCAGTAAAATATATGGTAGGCTCACCAGGGTTTGGTAGAAAAGGTGCAGGCTGCTGCAGAGGTAGAAAAGACATCCTTGTCGCCATTTGTTGTGTTTGGTAGCCGAGGATGAGGAGGGTATAACAATGCTTTATTAGCAGGTTCATGCAGCCATTACATAACAGCAGTAAGTCTTACTTTCACTTTCAAGCTGTACAGAAAGTCCTGTGTATGCACAGTGCCACCTGCAGGCCATTTGTATAAACACCACAGATCCATGCACGGATATAAAGCTTATCAAAACTGAAACTGAATATTCCTCTGGGACTCCTGAAAGAGAGACTAAATAATATACCTAAATCTCCAGAGGAATCACAGGTTTCAAAAACAACACCAGTATTAAGCAGTAGAACAACAGAACTTGGATCTTGGACAACCAGCTGAAAATGGATTGTACTAAGGTGGATGACTTAGAACAAGATGGTGTCATTATTCAGAATCAGACTGTAAGGAAGATTTGTATTTCCCATCTACCCCAGAAAACCATGACCATGAAAATAAGAACCGTATTGATGGTCACAACATTCAGTTTGTAGATAACACAGCAGAGGTTCTTTTGAATGTTGGGAATCAAAGCTTTGATACTGTACAAAATTACACCAAGGTATTTCTAAATTGTGTTTTTCCAGATGTAGCAGAAAAACATAGTACACCGGCTGTAAAGTCAGAGGAAACACTGTCCATTGAGCACCTATCTTGTCTTGCTCATACAGAGTTGGAATGTTTGCCTAACGAACATTGCCAAACTACTGCTGAGAGAAAAAGTTCCCCTTGTGATGTTATTAGTCTACCAGGGCAACTATTGATCCAGGGGCAGGATTCATGTCTTTTGGAGTCATATTGCACAACAACTAAACTAACTAAAAAGCAGTAACTAAAAAGCAGAAATCTCCATCTATAATGCCCAGCAGTGAAATTAAAAATATCATCTTCTGTGGATTTTGCAAATAAAGACACAGAGTTTCATTTTCTCCAGGATGCCTCTGAGAAAAAGAGACAGGAGCCTTCTGGTAATGTGGAGGAACAGACTTGTAGAGAGTCTGCCAACAAAGATAAGGAATTCACTTCACTTACCAATGCAGCTACAAAAGATAAGAAATATACTTTAGACTCTGCTACTGATGAGACAGAGCACACTTCAACCATGCCGATTACTAAACAGATGGAGCTTGCTTTGGTAGATCATGCCACTAAAGGCAATTAACACATTTTGTTAAAGTATCTCGTTAAAGACAAGTCATGTAAATCTGTAAAGCATGGCACCAAAAAGCCAAAGAGTAAGGATCAAAAGCCTGAACCGACTACAGATCCCTACAAACATGAGGACAAAGAGACATCTACTGCAATTATAGATCAGAACCTCTCTTTTATAGAGTCTTCTACAGATGAGAAGGAAGCCACTGTGACAGTCACTAAAGAGACGGACATCACTTTGATAGAACATGATGCTCAACATAAAGAACCCACTGCAGATGATCTCATGAAAAAGAAAACATTAAGTTCAGTTGCTGCTAAAGAGCTTGAACCCACCTTGGAAGAGCGGGTTCCAAAAAAGAAGGTAGTGATTTCTGTAGATCCTGCAGTGAAAGATACAGAATTGACTTCTGTACATTATGTCTCTACAGAAATTGACTATACCTTGGAAAAGCATGTATCTGAAGAGAAGGCACTCGCTTCTGTAGATCTTGCTACAAATGAGAAAGAATACACTTCTGTAGAGACAGTCTCTAATGACCTGGATTCCACCTTAATAGAGCATGCGCCTGAAGAGACAGCAATCACATCTTACGATACAGCCCAGAAAGAGAGTGAATTAAATTCTCTACCTGTTATCGCTAAAGAAATGGAACCAACCATGGAAGAAAATACATTGAGAAAGAAGGACACGGAGCACATTTCTATAGCGATTGTCACTAAAGACAAGGAATTCAGTTTGATGGAAAACATCACAAACAAGATGAAACCAACTTCTATAGAGAAGTACAAAAACGAGGGGCTACAGATACCTAAAAAAAAATATCAGTGAAGATAAAAGATTGCCTTTTACAGATTCTGGCACAAGAGAAATTGAAGTCGCTTCTACAGGCCATAAAACAATGGAGTGGACACTCATAGACCATAACTGTAATGATAAGAAATTGTCTTCTTCATGTCTTTTCACAAAAGGGAAGGGACATGCTTCTTCACAGACCTTTACTAAGGAAATTGAAACCACCCTAAAGGAACCTGTCCTTAAAGACCAGGGACCCTCTTCAATAGACAATGTCTCTAAGCAAAAGAAAGTAACTTCTAGTGGGAGTGAATATGTTTCAATAGAGAAGGAACTCTGCTTAGTGCTTTTTCTCTCTCAAAGTCAACACCTGTCACTCAAGTGCCTGGTTCAGGACATCTAAATGAAAGTTTAATTCATGATAAACCGGTTTCACCTCACATGGATGCAGCTCCTACTAACACAGTCACCAGAAGTCCAACCTTTCCAGTGCCTGACTCATACAGTTTAACCAGAAGTTGTGGAGTGTTCTACATTCTGACAAGACATTCACCAAGAAAAGTGCAACACCTACAGGACTGGACTGAGAATTAAAATAGGCCCTGGCATTTCAGGTACACAAGAGGCCCATCAGCCCACATAGAGGCCCAAACAGCCCCCACCAGCCCACTAAACACTGACTTTCTATGGGACCTTATAGCAGCCCCTCGGGCATTTGCCCTAACCCACAAATGGCCAGTCCGGGCCTGAACACCTACCTCCCCTGAACCTCTCATTCTTCCCTCAAGTCCCAGGCTGGTTGCTGAAGGAACCCTTACTCATAGGTACATAACCAATTCTAAGCAACTTTTCAGTTGGTCTCTTATTCAAATCGAGACATGATTGCTAGGGTAATTTTGGACCCTAGCCATCAGATTGCTGAAATTGCAACCTTGAGACCTGCTGAATAAAGAGCAAAGTAACCCAAAAAACACAAATAATAAAAAATTAAAAGGAATTGCAAATTGTCTCAGAATATCACCCCCTACATCATACTAAAAGTTAATGCAAAGGTGACCAACCCCTTTGAGGCATGAGATTTGTAGTCAAACAATGCCAGGGTTGAATTCTTAAAGCAATATCACTTTCCAGCTCTTCGGAGCCAGTGACTGCATTAAAATGCACAATTATCTTAATCATCTTAATTGTACTTTAATCTTTGGCCAGAGGAAGCAAACATATAGATCACATTTATTTTACAAGAATACAGTATATGTTAAATAATAGGGATTTAAAGGAATTGTTCAGTATAAAAAAAAAACGAGGTAAACAGACAGGCTGTGCTAAATAAATAATGTTTCTAATATAGTTAGTTGGCCAAAAATGTAACAAGTTAATGCAAACACACTGCATGTTTCCCCTGCTCGGAAATTAGGTCAAGGGAGATTTGGGAAATCTTGACAGGACAGACAGACACACACACACAGAGACACACACAAAGCCCTGCAAGTGAGTAGATCAAGCAGACTCTTGCTGTGGAGACATTGCTACTTTCAGGCCCATACACTGGGGAACAGATGGTTTTTGGAGACTTATGAACATTTCGGTGTTATGTTAAATATGTTTCTTTCAGCAGCAGGAATGGAATTATGCTTTGTTGGTATCCGTTGCCACTGTCTGGGCATTTTGTTTATATTTGGGATAATTAGAAACAGGATCTTGCATTAGATTTCTCCTTTGTCGTTATTTCTGAGCTATGACAATTTCTATAAAAGGCAGGGCCTGAGTATATTTAGCAGACGGATATTTGTTGTGGCCTGTGGGAAAAACAAGGGATGGTTGTGCTCAGTGTCGGGTCCTTGGAAGTCAAAGCAAAGTTGTTTTAAAAGAGAAGGAAAGGCTTTGTGCACTTGGGGGAGCCAAATGTTAGGCACCTAACATAGGTTTCTAACATTTGGCACCCCCACAAAGCCTTTCCTTCTCCTTTAAAAGAGATCAGTGTTGCAGATCCCACAGTACAGTGGTAGAGTTGCTGAGTTGCATCATTGGGCCAAGGGTTTGACCCCAACCAGAGTGACATCTTCATAGCAATTGCTCTTTTTTCCTGTGCACCATCACCATCTCTCTCTACTATACCTGCTATCAGGGCCGCCATTAGAAATCACGGGGCCCCGCACAACAAAATTTTCGGGGTCCCTTTCGGGGTCTCCTGGGTCCCGCCCACCCTAGCACCCGAGCCACGCCCCAATCCCGCCCACTCCACATCAAAGTTAAAAGACCACCCAGACATCAGTGATAAAGACGTTACCCCCCCCAAGGCTCCGCCAGGCTCCCCCATAAAAAGCATTGGTGCCAGGGCCCCTCATACAAGTTAAAAAAAATTGGGGTCCCAAAAAATATATTTATTTAAAAAATTGGTGGTCAGGCCCCCCCGACAAGTTAAAAAAAAATTGGTGTCAGTAGAATTGAACTCGTGGCTTCAGGACTTCAATTATAGATGTTTTAGTGACTTCGAGTATTTTCGTCGATTCAGGACTTCAGTGTCGGCTCCTTTCGTGACTTCGGGTCTTTCCGGCTCTTCAGGACTTTGCAGGACGTTCGGCACTTCCGCATTCTACCGCAGGACTTCGGGAGCGTTTGCTACTGCGCTCGTAAGGGGGGCACGGGTCTTTGAAGGTTGCAGCCAGGGCCGCCATCAGGGGGGCACAGGGGGGACAGTTCTCCCGGGCCCGGAGGGTTTTCAGCTCTAAGGGGGGCCTGGCTGTGTCCCACTTTTGTGATTAGCCGGGTCCCCTTTGCCTTATCTAGTAGGGGTGAGATAGACACAGCGCACTGAGGGCAGTGTGGGAGTTATACACATAGGGTTGCCACCTGGCTGGTATTTTACCGGCCTGGCCGGTATTTTTGATGGTTGATCCCAATGTTATTAATAGGAAAAAAAGGTAAATATATAGGAAGGCCGGTATTTTTTTGAAGAAAAGGTGGCAACCCTATATACACAGACTCTCACCCCAGGCTCTGCCGATCCCACATTCCTCCATTTTGAATTGCCGGGCGCTTACGAGCGCCTTTCCGATGTCCCAGCAGAATGCGGAAGTGCCGAACAGTCGAAGTCCTGGAGCGGCGGAAA
>CM044444.1:6849752-6862986 GCA_024363595.1 Xenopus borealis | reverse complement strand
AATGTTGGGGGGAATGGGAAATGGTTATATAAGACTGGGAGGAAGAATTCTGGGGTCACAGTGTTGGGGGGAATGGGAAATGGTTATATAAGACTGGGAGGAATAATTCTTGGGTCACGGTGTTGGGGGAAGGGGAAATGGTACAAAGTGGGGGACAAGAGCTGTACTATTTGGGGGTTAGATCTCAGTAGGAGATTGAGAAAAGAGCGGTGCTGGGAGGACAGGTTACATTTCATACGTATTTCTGTATTTTTTGTATTATGCATGTGTCATACAATCTGCCATTGTCATTTAAATGCCATTCCTTGCTGCCAGCGCAGAGTCATAGGACATGCTGGTCAGTTTCGCAAGAAACACAAGAATTTTTATCCGATACCCAATTCAACAGTACCCTCTTGTCGCACCCAGGATGCCTTATTTGCTATCATTTATGCTTTGTTGTGGGATAAACTGCTTGTTCCTGTGCCAGGGATCGGCAGCCGCTGTGTTACTTGAGAAGGAATGGCTGTGCTACTCAGACAGTAGCAGGGATAATAACTGTCAGTGCATGACATCACCCATGTTTCCATGTGTTTTTAGTTTTAGAGCGTAAAGGAGGTGTTTTAAATGCCCCAAAACAGCCACCGGAGCTGCCAGCACATTCTTTTGTTGAAACCCCCCAATATTGTACAGTGTACAAACTGCTAAATTGTAGTTGATTCTGAATGTTTTGTGCTGCTCTCATAGAGCTCCCAAATGGTTCATAGAGCAAGTAGTTAAGTATCCTGTGGACTGTGGAGTAGATATTTGTATTATTAAACTGAAAACATCCTGTGCTAGATAATTGGAAGCCTTTCTGGGAGTTGTAGTACAGACATTTTATTTTTTTATGACTTCCCGGGATATCTGGGGTGGAATATAAATATACGTTGACTGCCTTTGAGAGCTGAAAATAACATTAGCCTGGAATGTTGTAGGTTTGTTTCAGGAAAACTTTAGCCCTTGCACACATCATCACTGGTTGCTTAGCAACATAATCTCCCTTGAGTACAGGAAGCGTGCAAAGGGGAAACTCTTCCCCCCACAAGGTGAAAATTACATTACACAGACGTGTAGATTAGGGTGTAAAATATGAACTGCATAATAGTCTATTAATATCTGTCCTGTACCACAATCACTGCCCTGTAAAGAGCTGCAGTTGTACAGTGATTACCTGCAGCAGTTGTACAGGGCCCTGCCAGGAGGAACATCACAAACCATAGTGAATGATGGCTGTTGTACTGCAATAAACAAATATTTACCTTTCCATAGCCCACAAGCAGGGTTGATGTCAAGCATCGCCACTACACAGATCTGTCTCACCCTCACAGGACTCCTGATGGCAGCTCTGCCCACAAGACAGAGGGAGGTTTCTGTTCCCATGCATGCCCAGTTTAAAACAATAGGCTTTAACATTTCTGTGAAGTGCTATATAAATAAAGAATTATTAATAATACAAGTATGGGACCTATTATGCAGAATTCTTAAAACCTGAGGTAGTCCGGATAAAGGATCTTTCCGTAATTTGGGTCTTCATACCTAAAGTCTACTAGAAAATCATGTAAACATTAAATAAACCCAATAGGCTGGTTTTGCTTCCAACAAGGATTAAAGGACAAGGAAAGTGTAAAATAGAATAAGGCTAGAAATGCTGTATTTTGTATACTAAACATAAACATGAACTTACTGCACCACAAGCCTAATCAAACAAATGATTTATGCTTTCAAAGTTGGCCACAGGGGGCTGTCATCTTGTAACTTTGTTATACATCTTTGCAAGACCAAGACTGTGCACATGCTCAGTGTGATCTGGGCTAAGCTTAGGGATCGTCATAAATGATCAAAACAACACAAGTCAAATAATATCTGCCAGAAGCTGATACAGCAAGACTGATTAATAATCAGAATATACAGACTGCACTGGGTCCTGTGTTGTCATGTAATCTAATGTGGATTTTATCGTTTTTGTATTGTTTAATACAAACGTTCTCTCAAACTCTGCAGAACCAGTGGCTGCAGCAAAATAGTCCTCCAAATAGAATCCCAGTTTATCTGTTTAAATCTGTCTCCATGATCTTTGTCCCTGCAGCTGGAGTTGGAAACAGTAAAGGGGATGTAAAGGCAGAAATTAAATCCAATACAAATCTCTACACAATCGCCGACTGCTCTACACGGAAACAAACAAAGCTGCTGGAGTTCTGCTTGACTGGGAAGTAAGGCAGGGGCTCCCCCTGCTGTTCATAAGTATGATTGTTTCCCTGCCCAGCTGTTAGGGACCGTCTGACAATTCCTATTCACAGCAGTAAATGAAGGGAGAATTTCAGATTTGCAGATTGCGTCGCTCATACACACACATACCAGTGCATCTAAATGGGGGGCCAGATAGGAGCCACGGATAGCAGTCCAGGTGGGCCCCGGGCCCCCCAGCCTGGGCCCCCCAGCCCGACCCTGGAGATAGATTTCTTTTTCATTAAAGTAAAAATGGGATTTTACTTTTTGCCTTTCCTTGTCCTTTAACTATATCTCAGATGGGATCAAGTACAAGGTACTGTTTTATTATTACAGAGAAAAAGGAAATAATTTTTAAAATTTGGAATTATTTGGGTAGGAGACAGTCTTTCTGTAAATTGGAGCCACACCTGTACTTGTAATGAAAGGTTCCAGAAGGATCGGTATGAAAGGGGGAGTATGTCCAAGTGAACCTGAACAGAGGGGATCTGTATGGATCAGTCTGTATTCAAACATCAGTTGGGCTGTGTAAATACATTGCAAGGATCTGGTGTGGGAACACCTCAGGTTAATAAACCAATCAAGGTACAATCAGTACAAGGTACTTTTTTATTATTACAGAGAAAAAGGAAATCATTTTTAAAAACTGGAATTTGGATAAAATAGAGTCTACCAGATACAGCTATCCTGTAATTCGGAGCTTTCTAGATTATGGGTTCCACGGGTCCCATACCTCTACTATGTCAGTAGATAATCACTCATGAGTCTTGCTTCAAGCTGTCTATCCTATATGGTACACTTACGTTATTACATTTGCCCCTGAGACTCCCCTTATCTTTTGAGTCAGAATTCATAATAGTTGCATATATATGTATTTATGTATATATTTAGCTTTCCTTTGCAGTGCTGTCCTCTGAGATCTGAAATGCTGAGCTTCCACAGAAGGGCATAGAGTTCAAGGGCCCAGATCACATTTACACTGCACAAGGGGTAGGTACTCTAACATGTGTAACTATGGCAACCCCATGTGTAATAAATAACCCTTATTATGTAGGACTCAGAATCCAAAAGAGTATTTTTTAATGAATGCTATACACTGAGCCTTTTTCTACAGTATGTGGCACTCATGAGCTTTATAATATAGCCAATAATGGCCTTTGTGGCACTGCTTTTCTGTTGCTGTTGCATTAAAAAGGTTAAAGGGGTGGTTTAACTCTTAGTAAGTTATAGAATGGCCAGTTGTAAGCAACGTTTCAATTGGCCTTCATTATTTATATTTTATCGTTTTTACATCGAATTGGTCACCGACCACATCTAAAAAACAAACGCTTTGTAAGGCAACACATTTATAGGTATTGGCCCTGTCCTATTCATATTCCAGTCTCTTATTAAAATGAATGCCTGGTTGCTAGGGGAATTTGGACCCTAGCAACCAGATTGCAGAACACTGGAGAGTTGCCGAATAAAAAGCTTAATAACTCAAAAACCACAAGTAATAAAAAATGAAAACATATTGCGAATTTTCCCAGGATATTCCGCTCTACATCATTCTACAAGCAACCTGTTTAAAGTCAAAACGTAAATTGCAATACAGTGCATGGCACTTCAATAGATATTCAGTGAAGTGCATGCCAAGGGCTGGGGTATTAACCCATTGCAGAAATCCCCTTGTAGAAACAAGAAAAGGACTGAAACAGTTAAAAGTTCACTATTTATTGATTGGCTCACAAATTATGACACGTAAATTGAATGCAAATGTTTTTTATTTAAACACCAAACTTGTTAATTCCGTATGCTTGACAAAGGAGTTTTGTGCTCCGAAACGTTGCATCTGCACTCCGCACTAATAAATATTTGAAGATTTCACCCAGTCCTGTGTGCCATTGGAAAATTCTGTCTAGAAATCCCCTTGTGACAGTACGGAGTCGAAGATAATGACATCAGTCCCATGTTGCACCTTCCAGGCAGCTTTAATGGAAACTGAGTGTTAGACAGAACAGATGATCCCACTGCATCTTCCTCCCGAGAGAGAAATATATTTGAGGGTCAGTCCGTATGATGTTATAAAGCTGCATGACTGATACAATATCAATTTGTCCTTGAAAACTGAGTCATTCTGCTGTGCAGCCTCAGCTATTCATTGTCAGGCCTGTCTTTGTTGTCATGGGGAAAAACAGGCTTGCGGTGCCACATTTTTTTTTAGTTGTCAACCCTGTGGTCTTTTATTTGCTATTATACTACAACTCCAAGCATAAACCAGTTGTTTTCAGATTGTTCTCCAGAAATAATGACTTTTTTCAATTATTTTCCATTAGTTATTTTTTACTGTTTTTCTAAGTGTAAAGTTGAATGTTGGTGTCTCTGGTGTTTGATTCTGGATGCTCAGTAATTCAGGTGCAGACTCTAAACTGATACAATTTTGCGACATTTAGTTGATCCATTTCTCGAGCATCTCTGAGTATTAGCAACTATTGTATCAATTCTAACAGCTGCCTGTAATATAACCCAGAGATTCTGATCAGCAGGGTAGTTATGTGCGGGTCGGGTTTTTCCCAACCCTAACTCGTCCACCCTTTTCCCAACCCTAACTCACTCTAGCTCAGCCTGCGCCAACCTGAATCCGACTTCAGGGTACCTTTTATAGACCTGCCCTGCCCCGCCGAAGATGTCACAAAAGGGGAGAGGCAAATCAGTTAATACTGCTACTCAACCAAACTTTTGCAATGAAATCCATTTCTCAAAAGAGCAAACTGTTTTGTTTTTTTTTATATTCAATTTTGAAATCTGACATGGGGCTAGACATTTTGTCAATTTCCCAGCTGCCTCCTAGCCATGTGACTTGTGCCAGCACTTTAGGAGGGAACTGCTTTCTGGAAGGCTGAAGAAGTCACTGTTTTTACTATTGAGTGCTGTTCTTAAGCTGGCCATAGACGCAACGATCCGGAACAATGAGTTCCTGGAAGGGACAGTAGAACTGAGTAGGTACAGGGTGTTGGATGCAGCTTCATTCCATCAACTGTATAGGAATAGGACTGAAGTTGTAGGTACTCCTAGAGTCACCTTCAGTGCTGTCCTAAAATTCTTAACACCTATAGGTAGACAACATGTATCCCCCAGATGTTGCTGCCCCGCAACTTCAACAACACTATACAAATATTCTGTTGCTACACAAGTAAATAGTGATTGCTTTATTCTGTCTATAGTGCCACCCTGTGGTTAGTTTGGGGAATGCTGCAACAGCCCCCCAACCCCATAATACTTTCATTTGCAGCTTTATATTCTATTAAAACATGGACGGCAACATAGGGTTCATGCAGTCCTGCAATGAATATAGAAGAAGAGAGCATCACATGTTTCAGGGGCACTTATAAAAAACCATGAAGACAGTCTACAGCCCAATTATCATGAGAAATTAGAATTATCCCTTTAAACCCCTGTGCAGAAAACATTTACTTCCTTTATGCATGACTGTGCCAGATCATGTTGCTTTAGTTGACCAATATAATAGTAATGTTCTGTAGCTAGGTCAAGCAGTATTTCTGTTGCTGTGTGTATATACAACTACAGGTACAGGATCCTTTATCTGGAAATTCATTTATGCATAAAGCTATCTCCCATAAATTATGTTTTAATTAGACAATTAACATTTTTTAAAATTATTTCTTTTTTCTCTGCAACAATAAAACAGTAGCTTGTACTTGATCCCAACTAAGATATAATTAATCCTTATTGGAAGCAAAACCAGCCTGTTGGTGTTTATTTAATGTTTTCATGATTTTCTAGTAGACTTAAGATAGGAAGTTCTAAATTACGGAAAAAACCATTATCCGGAAGACCCCAGGTCGCAAAAATTCTGGATCCCATACCTGTATTATACCTGTCTATTGGGTTTATTTAATGTTTACATGATTAACTTGTAGACTTAAGATTCAAATTACGGAAAAATCTGTTGTCCAGAAAACCCAGAGTCCCAAGCATTCTGGATGAAAGATCACATACCTGTACATTTATCAGCCTAATCCTTCTAGAACTTCTAGATAGATATCTATATATCTATCTATTATCTATATATCTATTATCTATCTATCTATCATCTATCTATTATCCATCTATCTATCTTTCTATCATATCTATCTATTATCCATCTATCTATCTATTTATCTATATATCTATTATCTATCTATCTATTTATCTATCTATCTATCTATCTATCTATGTATTGCTCTATCTATCATCTATCTATCTATCTATCTATCTCTCTATCTATTATTTATCTATCTATTATCTATCTCTCTATCTTTCTTTCTATCTATCTATCTATTTATCTATATATCTATTATCTATCTAGGCCTGGACTGAGAATTAAAATAGGCCCTGGCATTTCAGGTACACAGAGGCCAGAACCCACAGATTGCCAGTCCGGGCCTGCAGAACACTCAGCATCAGGCTCTCAGGCTCTATTTGTCTCTGGATGTAACCGAGGTGGAGGGATTGAGGAGCCTTTTTAAAGAACAACTAATAATTTTAAAAATCCATCTATCAATCTATTTATCTATATATCTATTATCTATCTATCTATCTATTTATCTATATATCTATTATCTATCTATCTATCTCTCTATCATCTATCTATCTATCTATCTATCTATCTCTCTATCTATTATTTATCTATCTATTATCTATCTCTCTATCTTTCTATCTATCTATCTATTTATCTATCTATCTATCTATCTATTATTTATCTATCTATTATCTATCTCTCTATCTTTCTATCTATCTATCTATTTATCTATATATCTATTATCTATCTATCTATCTATCTATCTCTCTATCTATTATCTATCTATCCATCCATCCATCTATTTATTGCTCTATCTATCATCTATCCATCCATCTATCTCACTACTGTATCTACCTAATCTACAGTATATATATATCAATCCATCTAATCTATCTGTCTGTCTGTCTATCAATAATCTTTTTTCTGTTAGTAATGCACCATATCCATAATTGTTGGACTTAATGCTAACACCATCCACAAAATCTTTGTTTGAATACCCACCCAATCCTGAACCTTAATTGACATATTTACGTTTCTGCGAAATACCATGAAAATCAGATGATATGAAAACTGTCACCTTGGGCTGTGCGATGCTTTTAAAGTACAAAGGGTTCAGATTTGAAGTTTGCAGTTTGGGCTAAAAGTGCGTAGATTTGGTGAAATCCTGAGCTTTAGCTGGATGTGGCGCATCCCTCTCTATCCATCGCTAGGCACATGGTACATATTAGTCAGGCTAATAAAGCCAGTAGCTGCTGCTGTTTAGGAATGCTGAAGGCTTGGGATAGATTAGATACATTAGCATTGGTGCCTGTATTCCCACCTTGGGGATTAGTGTTAAATAACAGTCAGCAGGGGGGGTGAAAGTGATACCTGTCCCTGTTGTCTCTGTAAAAGGAGAAGATCTGCCAGACCATTTGTGTGCGTTAAAATGTTCTCTCCATTTCCCTTTGCTCCTTCCTATTGTTCCTGGCAGAAGCGACTCAATACACCAGGCCTGGACTGAGAATTAAAATAGGCCCTGGCATTTCAGGTACACAGAGGCCAGAACCCATAGATTGCCAGTCCGGGCCTGCAGTACACTCAGCATCAGGCTCTATTTGTCTCTGGATGTAACCGAGGTGGAGGGATGGGGGAGCCTTTTTAGAGAACAACTAATAATTTTTTTGTTTTTGGGTAAAATATCAGGTGTAAAGCCCCTGCTTGGAACATATAAGGCTTTTGTTTTTTCTAATGGAAGGAGCACTTAATCTATTGGTCTGTCCATAGGTTCAGTTATGTATATGAAATCATTTATTGTGTAGATCAGACATGAAAGAGTTAATCAGGAGCCAGGGTCTCCCCCTCCTTCTCTGAGCGCTTCGGGAGCTGCTGCTGTTGCTGTTGCTGCTACTGATTTTCTAAGGCAGTTGCTGTGCTACATGGATACTCGTCCAGTCCAGCGGATCTGTTTTATATAGGTGCTTAGTCTGAAGGAGAGAGCGGGGCCCCTGATACCCTCTGAGGGTGAGGAGGATCTCCTCTGTGTTCCACTGCTCCCCTCCCCCTGTCTTTTATATTTGGCATTGTGCTGCCTGCTTTCACGGTGCACTCCAGCCATTTGCAATTCGACAAGCAGCCAAGCTTGAGCTGGAGGGACTGGATACTTGGTGACACCATGAAGGAGGTGAGCTCCGGACAAGGGAAAGGATGGATGCGGCTCTGCACAATGGAATGACTATCCCTGTCTGTGTGCTGTGAGACAAGCTTCCATCCCTGCATCCCTGGAATTGCATTGGACTGACTGACCTGGTACCCCCCATCCCTCGGGCTGGATATTAGGGCTGGCTGCGTTGCAGAGACCGGTGCTTCTCTGGGTCAGGCACTGCTGTCTGGGCAGGGTGGGAGGCTGGGAGCCCACCTGTAGCCTCCTGAGAATGGGAGCGACTGAGTCAGCATTGGAGCAGGGACAGGCCACAAGCCTGGGAAGGGAACCCTCCGAAAATATGTAAGTACCCCCCCTCCCCATTTTCTATATGACAGCTCTCTTCACTCCATTAAAGAGATTCTGTCATGAGTTTTATGATGTCGTTTTTATTTCTAAATGACACTGTTTACACTGCAAATAATTCACTCCACATAATAAAATTTCATTCCTGAACCAGCAAGTGTATTTAGTTGTAATATTGGTGTGTAGGTGCATCTCAGGTCATTTTGCCTGGTCATGTGATTTCAGAAAGAGCCAGCACTTTAGGATGGAACTGCTTTCTGGCAGGCTGTTGTTTCTCCTACTCAATGTTACTGAATGTTATCCTGCAGTTAGTGGGATTTGAGCCATCGTACATTGGTCTGAAGATTGATCGGCCAGGTTAGAAAATCTTTATGGGTCCCCATACAATCTACCTATGTTTGCAGGGCAAGCAGGCTGCGATCCTTCAGTTTTGCTGCAATATCACCTGAAATGGTCTTTTTAGTTGATGGACACATCGGACATTTAAACGATTGTTTTGAGACAATCGTGGTCTCACAATAACCTTTGGATCTTTCAAAAATCTTTACGTCTATGGCCAGCTTTACTGATTTAATACCCACATATCTGTGCCGTTCCCTCAATCCTTGCCTCCAGCTAGATATCTGACAGGAGATCATTGAGCTGGCACAAACAACACCCCCCCCCCTGATGTTTCAACCTCCCATGTCATTCAGCTGGAATCAGTGGTTGTATAGAGACCACGCTGGGGCCTGTCGTGTCAAGGAATGTGTGTCGGCTGTTACTGGGGTTAGAAGAGAAGAGCATGCGCCCCTGTCCATAGAGGTTGTGTCTGAATACAAAGCCGAATCTTCAAAGTATCCAGTGGTCAATGGGTGATACAATTAATGGTAAGGCTGGGGAAACCTGTAAACTGGGGTTTTATTGTCTCTTAAATGTCTGTAACGCTGTCTAAAAATGCTAAAATGATCAAAATTGATACTTCAGCCATAGGACATAGTGGGGAGTGGGAATGATTAAAGGACATAATCTGAAATTAGAGGGAAGAAGACTGCAAGTTAAAGGGGAGTTTTCACCTTCACTTTTTCTAGTTTAGTCATTTTCAGATTGTTCACCGGAAATAAAGACTTTTTTGCAATTACTTTATTTCAATTTGCTACCGTTTTAATAATACCGAATTGTAAAATTTCATTTTTCACCTCTGGGGGGGGGGGGTCTCCAACTCTATTCTAAATTGATTAATTTAGTTGATCCATTTGATATCGTTGTCCCTGCTCAGCAAAATCCCTGAGTTTCATTACAGGCAGCTGTTAGCATTGATACAATAGTCGCTAATATTCTGCAGATACAGCTAGGAAATGTATCAACTAATTGTAGTAAATTGTATCAGTTTAGAATCTGCTCCTGGATCACCGAGCTGCCAGACTCAAACACCAGAGACGCAGACTTTAAACTTCAATTTTTGAAAAACGAAAAAAAGCAATTGTAAAATAAAAAAAACAAATTATTTCTGGTGAACAATCTGAAAACAACTCTACTGAAAAAAGTGTTTGGAAGGTGAAAACCCCCTTTAACACTAGAGAGTGATTGCTTGGAATTGCCTTCCAGCTAAGTTTGCCACCTGGCCGTATCATTTTGTAAGTCCATTAAAGTCCAGTAAACTGTGATTTATTTTTCATTCCTTGTGGAATAGCTTCCTTGTGGCTACACAATGCAGCCTCTTAGTAATGCTAGTTTTTTGGTCATGGGTTTTTGGACTTATTGGGGTGCTCAGAATTTCAGGGTGGTGGCAGGTTGATTTACATTCTGGGAAGGCATTTAGGGAAGATTAGTCGCCCGAAGAAGAGGCAAATTTTCGCTGGGTGACTAATCTCCCCTAGTAGCCACATCTGCCACCAGCCTAAAGGACTAGGAAAATGCTGTTCATTAGCGGGTGCTAATTGGTTAGAACCCCGTCCCCTAAATGTATATCGTTAATAAAATGGACCTCGGCCCAATGCTGGAAAATTAAATACTTTATTGACACCTGGATGACACAAAAACATTTCAGGGTCAAGAGGATACATTTTGGTTCATCTCATCATTTGATCATACTGTAATGTTATTAATTCTGCCTTCAGCAGTTAATTGGAAAAGACAGGCAATAGTGGAAGGATCGGATTGTTCCTCAGGGTATAAATAATTGGAAGGTAGGAGATCTCTGCATCCTGTCTGTGATCTGTAACTGCTCAGCTCTTAGCTAGTGGTTTTGGTGCTGATTCATATCTTTGTATTGGTCAGGTCCCTGATCTTAAGCTGGCCATAGACGTAACAATTACGATCTTTCTTGGAAAAGATGTTTCCAAGAAAGATCGTTCGTTTCAACACACACGTGTAGAGCTGAATCGTCAGATATACAGGTAGAAACAATAGAATTCTACTTGTATCTGACGATTCAGCACTAACAATGGCCGATGTTCAGGGAGCTTTCAAAGGCATCCGATCAAAATTTTCCGTCCAGCCCGATCAACCAGCCGACCGATATCTTAATCTTCTGACGATGTCGGTCGGCTCATTTCCCACCATACACGCACCGAATATCGTACGAAAATTCGTTTCGTACGATATTATCTGTGCGTCTATGGCCACCTTTAGGGTCCTTATATATATATATATTGTGGTGCTTTGATACAAGCTCTAGCTCTCATGGAGCCAAACATTTGAAGCGTTGAAGGTCTTACAGCTTGCTTGGGTCTGGTGTTTTCTTAATTAGAAAAATGGGGAATAGCCCTCAATCATCCCAAAAAAAAATGATCATTCATAGCCCATCATTGCTCATTTTATTTATATATTTACTGAAACCACATAAATCATTTCTTGTTCCAAATGCATTCAGCTAAGACACTAAGGGGCACATTTAATAAATTTGTGTGAAGGATTCGAGCAAATCATTCGACAGACTAGAAAGTTACGAATAAATCATATCTAATTTTCAAATCGTTCAACCATTCGATGGTCGAAGTACTTGCCCTTTAAAAAAAAATATGTGATTGCCTAGTTCGCCAGACCGAGTTGCTATATTTTCCTATGGGAGGCTTTTTCTCAATTTTTCTTGTTCGAACAGAAAGCATTCGATGTCTCGAAAAAATCCTCCGTACGATTCATATGATTTTTCGTGAAACCGGGGGATTTTGTACGATTTTTTTCGAGAAATCGACCGGTTTCTATTCGGTCGTTCGATTTCTCAAACAAAAATTCGAATAGCGGTAAAATCCTCCGAATTTGATTTCATCGGATTTTACCTCTATCTAAAGTCGGCAGATTTATCAAGGGTCGAATTTTGAGGGTTAAAAACTCTCGAATTTCGAATCCTTTGCACGAATGTATTAAATCTGCCCCTATGTGTACTGTATATTGTGAGTGGGTCCCTAAGCTCAGTAAGTGACAGCAGCACAGAGCATGTGAATCAGTTAGGAGGCATCTTTGATAGCATTTTATGTTTTTTTCCATTTAAAGGGGTGGTTCACCTTTACGGTAACTTTTATTATGTTATCGAATGGCCAATTCTAAGCAACTTTTCAATTGGTTTTTATTAATTATTTGTTATAGTTTTATAGTTATTTGTCTTTTCGTATAATTCTTTTCAACTTTCAAATGGGCGTCGCCGTCCCCTTCTAAAAAAACAAATGCTCTGTAAGGCTACAAATGTATTTTTATTGCTACTTTTTATTGCTGATCCTTCTATTCAGTCCATCTCCTATTCATATTCCAGTCTCTTATTCAAATCAGTGCAGGGTTGCTAGGGTAATTTGGGCCCTAGTTACAAGACTTCTTAAAATGCAAATTGAAGAGCTGCTGAATAAAAAGCAAAATAACTCAAAAACCGTAAATAATAAAAAATGAAAACAAATTGCAAATTATCTCAGAATGTCACTTTCTACATCATACTAAAAGGTATGTCAAAGGTGAACAACCCCTTTAAATGTAAATGTTTTCCCTTTGACAGACCAGGCAAAGATTGTTTTTTCCCCCCCTCAAAGTAGGAGTTTTTCTGCAATTTATGACATAATTTTTTTTTTTTAAATCTCTATTTATGTAACAAATGTAAAAAAATGAAGAGAAAATAACAAACATTATAGAGATATGACAATGTCTCACAGATAGAAATTCCAAAATCCTCATGAGTCTTAGGGCTGCAAGAAATTATTCAAAATTGGAAGAATTTTTAGCATGTTTTCAATTTGGGAAAACCACTGAACTTTTTGAGAGAAATGAGAAGAATCTTTTCTTAATAAAGTCATCTATGGGACCATGTATTTGCTCAAAAATTGCAATAGCAAGTTGCATAGTAACTATCCTTGTCCTTGGGAAAAACATGGGGAAAATGTGCAGAATTGGAAAGGTTAGGAAATCTGCCCCATATGTATTTAAAGGACAAGGAAAGTGTAAAATAGAATAAGGCTAGAAATGCTGTATTTTGT
>CM044444.1:6817322-6837322 GCA_024363595.1 Xenopus borealis | reverse complement strand
GAGAGAGGGGTATAATAGATAGATGATAGCTAGACAGAGTTAGTTAGATAGACAGATTATAGATAGATAGGTAGATAGATAGATAGATAGATAGATTGAAAGATAATGGATGGATAGATAGATAGATAGATAGATAGATAGATTATAGATAGATAGATAGATAGGTAGATAGATAGATGATGGATGATAGATAGATAGATAGACAGATTATAGATAGATAGATAGGTAGATAGATAGATGATGGATGATAGATAGATAGATAGATGATGGATGATAGATAGAGAGGGAGATACATAGCCGATAAATATATGGATAAATATGGATGTAGAAATAGTTAGATGATAGATAGATAGACAGACAGATACATTGATGGATAGATGATAGACCTTTTTGCTTTTGTCAGTTCATCTTAAATTACTTTTATTTGAACATTTTTTTCTAAAATGTAGATTTTACAAATGAAGCCAATAATCTTAACATTGAGTTTAAGCTAATGCTGACCCAGACATTACAACCTACATAGTACAGGATATAGCATGGAATACTAAAAACCTTGCTCTGTTCTCATTTCCACATATTTCACATTTTGGCTCTGAAATGCTCAAACACTCTTTGCAAAGATCAGCGATCACAGAAATGGGAAACCTTTTTTGCCTTTCTCTTTGTAACAGATTGAATACCTGTTTTTGTATATTTCCGGTGCACAGGACATTGTACATTGTAGTGGAATGCGGGTGAAGAATATGCAATGTGTTAGAGGTCCAAGTAAAATGTTCATAAACAAATGCCAGTTATAATTAGGGATTCAGCCATTTTTCAGCTTTATTTGGCCAAATCCTTGTGCTCAGCTGAACCGAATCGAAATCATAAATTTCACATGTAAATTAGGAGCAGGTAGGGAAATCACATGACTTTTCATCACAAAAGACAATTAAAATTTTTTGTTTCCTGACCCTAATTTGCATATGCGAATTAGGATTCGGTTCGGTATTCGGACGAATCTTTCATGAAGGATTCCGTATAATACGTTCAGCATGGGAGATAGTGTTGGAGAGGCGAGATGTTCCCTTTATTCTGATTTATGCTATTAGGAACCTAGTATAGTATAGATGTATAAATAATGCTACTGACAAACACACATATTTCACTTGGTACAAGCGAGGGGGTTGTATGGTATTTTGTCCTGGTAAAAATCACCTAAATTATCTATAAGAAAAGTGATTGATGGGTGCCAATATGCTGGACTTTATGTACATCTATGTATGTCCCATGCAGACAACAATGGTTGCTTTACTCAGGATTTCTAAAATATATTTTAGGAGCTTACCCTGCTTCCCAAATTGGATATACCCCCAATGATCGCCTCTGAGGATCACGCAACTGATGAGGAGAAACTGGCCTCGTCTGTGGGTCAGAAATGGTCCTGTATGGCAGTGGATTTGGAACCGGAGAAGAAAGACTACCCAGAACCCTCGGATCTCTCCAACTTTGTGAATGAGAATCAGTTCCACTCGTCAACAGCAGATGGTGAGGAGAACGTATGTAGGAAGTTTTCAGGGATGGGAGGGCTGAGATTGTGGTGGACTGTAGCACAGAAAGGTCTTCTTACTTCCTTGTTCACACGAATTTCCTCCCCGCCCGTACTTTGCAGATGCAAATTAGGATTGGGTTCGGTGGGCAGAAGGATTGGGCCGAATCAGAATCCTGCTGAAAATGGCTGAATCCTGGCCGAATCCCAAACCAAATCCTGGATTTGATGCATCCCTAATGTCAAGGGCAATGTATATAGTAGATAATGTACCCCCTACTGTAATTTATAAAGATATTAAAAGTCACCGAGGAGTTATGTGACCATACCATACAGGTCACATAACTCCGAGGTGACTTCTGATATCTTTATAAATTTCAGTAGGGGGTACATTATGCATTGTAATCTACAGTTGGGAGGGGGGGGCAGAGGGGTCGGCATCAAAATCTGGTCGCTGGCATCACATTCTGGTCGCCGGTGTCTAATTCAGTTGCGCCGTGTCCAATTCGGACACACCAGCATCCAATTCGGACGTGCGGCGCCGGGGTGGACCCCAGTTATAAACGGTGCGTTCTGACGTCAGAATGTGCCGTTTATAAGGATATAATTTACAGTCTGGTCACATAGGGAGATGACCAGACTGTAGATTATATAGTGAATAAAGCAGGGCCGGAACTAGGGGTAGGCAGAAGAGGCACCTGCCTAGGGCGCAAAGCTGAGGGGGCGCTGGGCAGGTGCCTGTTAAAAAGTTTTCTGCCTACGTCTAGTCCGGTCCAATCGCTCCCCTGCTCCTCTACTTCCTCCTCCCCTGCCCTTGTCACTCCCCCTCCACCCTCTCGTCGCTCCCTCCCCTGTCACTCCTCCTCCTCCCTCCCCTTAATCTGCCACTCGGGTGCACACGCGGTTAGGGAGGGGGGTGGTTGTAGCTGACAGAGCGCCTAGGGCGCTATGTCAGCTTGTTCCGGCCCTGGAATAAAGTACCCCTTTATGTAAATTATAAGGATATTATAAGTTACGGAGGAGTTTCATGACCATATAAGTGTGGTACGAGTGTTTTTATACAGGTCATGGAACTCCGAGGTAACTTCTATTATCCTCATATTTAGCAACTGAGGGTACTTTATTTATTATAATACACAAGTTTCAGTGAGTCATGTGACAGAAATGACATCAGAACTCACCGTTTATAACTGATGACATCAGAACTCACCGTTTATAAGGATATAATTTACAAGCTATTCACAGCTTTTGTGTATTATATATATATATATAATTTACAGTCTGGTCCCACAGGGAAATGACCGGACTGTAGATTATATGTAATTTAAAGAGGAAATGTTCCCAGATAACCTACAGGAATGGGGCAAGAGACAAACATGAAAAGGGACAGTGGAGAGAGAGAAAAAGAATGAAGATTACAGGCACGTTTATCAAGGGTCGAATTTCGAGTTTTTTTAAACTCCCTTTAATTCTCGAAATATATACTCTAAATTCAACTGAGGGGTTATTCACAAACAGAATCAAATATCTTAAACTCGGACAAATTTTACCAACTCGAATGTGACAAAACTCGATTTGAGTTTTTTTCTGTGAAAAAAAACTCGAATTTCAGGAAGACTGCTGTTCATATAAATGATTGTTTCCCTGCCAGAAGTTAGGGACCGTCTGACAATTCCTATCCACAGCAGTAAATGAAGGGAGAATTTCACTGCATACAGTCAGGTTTCTTATAAAAACGGTACACATTTTTTAATTAAAGTATATTGGAGATAGATTTCTTTTTCATTAAAGAAAGTAAAAATGGGATTTTATTTCTTTGCCTTTCCTTGCCCTTGAAAAGTTTTAAAGAATTAGATAGAAAAGCTAATGAGCCACTAGACACCTGGTATTCGATCATTTGATTTTGAATTACAGATCCCGGTATCACTTATTGCAACCAATGGCAATTTATTTTTATAAGTTGGGTAGCATTTAGTTAAAAAGTTGACACCTTATCCCTGGACAGATATTGATTCTATATTCAGTATTGCTCATGAACAGTAATTTTAGATACATGCTATAAATTGCTATGGTTTTAGTGCTGTATAGCCACCATAATGTGGATTTTACCCAGCTTCATTAATTTCTTAAATCCTTTATTTCCAGAAACTGAATTTGGAAACTCCTATAACATTGAATACATGGAGAAGACTGGAACTGTCTCCCCGGTAAGTCCAGCATATAGACCCAGAGAACAGACAATGGTCCGCAAGGAGCGTGACCCTTCTATATTGTTGCACAGAATGTGTTGCGCTTATTTTAGAAGATAGAGTTCCTTTAAATGAAAATAACTCGTAGGATGGAATTTAGACACTGACTTTATGACTAGGAAGATTTTCATTCGTCCAGGCCATGGTATATCTAGTATAGTTAATTCTAAAACAACTGGACTTGCTGAGTAATCGTTGAAGATGTTTCACTACTTATCCGAGCAGCTTCTTTAGTTCAGCTTGGATAAAGGAGAGCACTGGTTTGAACGAGACATGAAAGAGGAGATTCATGCGAAGGTGGTGAAACCATCTCTGAACAGAGGTGGGGGCCATGGACACCAACTGTCTGCTACATACAATGCTGTTCTCACATCTGTACCCTGGCGGTTTCAGAGCAATTCACACATCAATTCATGCAACTCTCACAAGTAACACCTGTGTCTAGGAGTTGCATGACACACTGGAAATCCTATCACAGTAACTACACAGATTCAACACCTCTGTGAGATTCAGATGTCACCTCTCTGAAGAGTTACAATGTACAATGTTGTGATTGGATTAGTGGAAGAGTCTATATGCCAAGGACTTCCCACACCAGTCAGCTGAACTGAAGAAGCTGCTCGGATGAGCAGTGAAACGTCTTCAGTGATTACTCGGAAAGTCCAGTTGTTTTAGAATTACTTATATTAGAGACACTGACTATAGCGGTTTGGGTTGATTTGATCATTTTGACACAAAAAAGTCATGTCATAATTAGATTATGAATAATATACAGAGGAAGAGTTTTTTAATTCAACACATTTAGCCAGGAATACCCATCCTACTCATCTCAGTGACTGGCTGACAGTGGTGTAACTAGATGTTACTGGGTCCCACTGCAAATTCGTTTTAGGTCCCCAACATATCCAGAGGTGGTCCTGTTTTATCAATATATGTTGAAATTGCTCTTTATTTGACTCTCATGGGGGGCCCTAGTCCTCCTGGGTCTGCTTCCTCTGTAGTTACGACCCTGCTGGCTGAGCATTATGGGTAACCAAAGCTGCAGAAGGACCACAGGTTGGATATATCTGCCCAGAGGCCTGTGAACCCAGGCCTGGATTTGTGGAAAGGTCACCTAGGCCCGGACCTAGGGCGGCGGCATGCTGCCAACCACACCCACATTTGTTCTGAAACACTGGGGATGCGCAGAAGATATGATAGTATTTTATATTTGCTGTGCACCAATCCCCATTGCTCCAGCCCCAATGACGGAAATTTGCTGGAATATAGGGGAGGGGACGGGGGCGGTTAATGCCAGAGGGCCTAGGGGCACCCACTATATAAACCAGCCCTGTGTGAACTTATGATTTTAAGGCAGAACAGAGATACATTTGCTTATTCTTCCCATCAGAAATAATTATATCATCACAGTCTCTAGTACCACTTCTCTTTCATTTAAAAGAAACTTGCATTAGTAAAAGGTTAGTAAAAGGTGTGCACATTTACATCTCTCGTCAGATTATGCAAATAAATACATTTATATAAAACATTGTTCATGGGAGCATGTCATCCAAAAAAGAGTAACCCTCCACTTGCACCTCTTACCCCAGCTCCAGGACGTGCCCCAAACTCAGTCCCTGTACCTGATCTTCGAGGGCTCTCAGGAAAGTCCAGGGAAAACTCCTTCCAAATTCTCAGAGACAAGCACTCCAGGAACAGGGTATGTGGAACCAGGAAGCTGCATAAGGATCATTATTATACTATGACTTTTCTCTTTGCTAAATCTAACCCTCCTGTATAGCATTAGTTTATATCAGTGATCCTCAAACTTGGCACTCCAGCTGTTAAGGAACTACAAGTCCCACAATGCATTTGCCTGACTGTGGCTGTCAGACTCCTTCATTGTATTGTGGGACTTGTAGTTCCTTAACAGCTGGAGGGCCAAGTTTGAGGATCACTGGTTTATATGGACGAGATCAATCACATAATGTTTTATACCTAGTTTCTACCATTGCGTAGGATCAGTAATGTGCTATTCCCAGGGCTGAATTTTATAAGTATAGGCACCCTTGGATCAGTTTCTACGATGGCAGCTTCAGGGTGTTATTATTATTATTAATAACATGAATTTTTAGAGCGCCAACATATTGCACAGCGCAGAGTTGTAAACAAAAAGGTGCTATAGAGGAAAACACAGGTTGAGATTAGTGATGCCTTGGATTGACAGCAAAATTCCAAATTTTGCAATGTGTTTTTTTTTCTCGGAGAAACAAACACCCATAAGAAAAAAATGTCCATTGACTTTAATGCATTGGGACAAAAAATTCGCCATAAGAAAAAAAGCCCATTGACTTTAATGCATTAGGACAAAATGTCTCCATAACAAAAAATTCTCATTGACTTTAATGCATTAGGACAAAAAGTCGCCATAAGAAAAAATGCCCATTGACTTTAAGGGTAGAGACATGGGCAGATTCATGGAGATTAGTCGCCCGGCAACAAATCTTCTTTTCTTTTGGGCAACTAATCTCCCTGAACTGCCTTCCTGGCGGCTGATTTACATTCTTGCCGGCAGGAAGGCAGTTCGTAGAGATAAGTCGCCCCAAAGAAGAGAAGACTTGTTGCAGGGGTGACTAATCACCCCGAATCTGCCGTGTGCCTGAAGCCTTATGCATTAGGACAAATAAAGTCGCCATAAGAAAAACGCCCATTGACTTTAAAGGGCAAGGAAAGTGTAAAATAGAATAAGGGTAGAAATGCTGTATTTTGTATACTAAACATAAACATGAACTTACTGCACCACAAGCCTAATCAAACTAATGATTTATGCTTTCAAAGTTGGCCACAGGGGGCTGTCATCTTGTAACTTTGTTATACATCTTTGTCTGACACTGGCACTGCACATGCTCAGTATGGTCTGCTTGAGTTCTGCATGGCTGGTAAGTAAGGCAGGGGCTCCTCCTGCTGTTCATAAGTGATTGTTTCCCTGCCAGAAGCACTAAATGAAGGGAGGATTTCACTGCATACAGTCAGGTTTCTTATAAAAACGGTACACATTTTTTAATTAAAGTTTATTGGAGATAGATTTCTTTTTCATTAAAGAAAGTAAAAATGGGATTTTATTTCTTTGCCTTTCTTTGCCCTTTAAGGCATTTTGAGTAAGAAAAATTGTCACACGCATAAAAAAAAGTTGCACGTAATAAAGCCCTTTGATTTATTTCATTCATTTTTTCGCAGCTTATCAAATCTTTCAGCAAAGCGAAACGGGTCAGATTCGCTCATCACTAGTTGAGCGAAATGAAACTGTTCTGTACTTACTGTATAACAAACGAAGGGTGGAATCAGCGTGTCATGTATTGAACTACTGTGTAATTAAATGTAAGGGTGGAATCGTATATAAAGTATTGTACAGACTGTGTAACTGAAAGGGTTGTATCAGTGTTTACTGGACGCATTTGCTGTATAGCAGTGTTATTGTAAGGGTGGGGACAGTCTTATAGTTTCCTATCTACTGTCCCTACTGTATAGCAGAGTTTAGTATAATTGTGGGAATGACTGTAAAAGTGACTGATTAGAATAGAATGGAAATCCATAGCAGTGTGAGTAGGTTGTGCTTATCCCCTGTGAGTTGTACCTGTACTATATTTACTCTCTGCTTGTTACAATTACACAGATCTACTTTTGATGGAGTGGAGCCCCCTCTTTGCACAAGGTCTCCCCCTATCATGCAGGACTCTATACGGAAGCCCCTGGAGAGGCCCCGGCAGAGAGATGAGGAGAATGGGGAACTCGGATGTGGAAAGATGGAGTTGGTGAGGATCAAGGGTTCCCATAAAAGAAACACATGGAGGGTGACTGCAAGGGTTAAAGCTCAGTTGTTTTTCCATGAGCCCATGACTACAGCTCAACACGGAACCTTCTTATTTGAGTCATGTACCCAGTATTATTACATATATAGTATGTGTGTAGTCCATCACAGTGTGAGGATGTGGTCTATTGCTGGGGCAATCCAACAAACCCCCTGTGGACTAATTGTGACCCTTTACAGGGGGCACCGATACAACCACAACATATGTTTTACTATATAGAGTAAGTACTTTAAGTTAGTGGCACCTGCATCTCAGGTCATTTTGCCTGGTCATGTGATTTCAGAAAGAGCCAGCACTTTAGGATGGAACTGCTTTCTGGCAGGCTGTTGTTTCTCCTACTCAATGTAACTGAATGTGTCTCAGTGGGACCTGGATTTTACTATTGAGTGTTGTTCTTAGATCTACCAGGCAGCTGTTATCTTGTGTTAGGGAGCTGTTATCTGGTTACCTTCCCATTGTTCTGTTGTTAAGCTGCTCCCCCAGCAGGGGGAAGGAGGGGGTGATCTCACTCCAACTTGCAGTACAGCAGTAAAGAGTGACTGAGGTTAATCAGAGCACAAGTCACATGTCTGGGGGCACCTGGGAAACTGACAATATTTCTAGCCCCATGTCAGATTTCAAAATTAAACATAAAAAAAATCTGTTTGCTCTTTTGAGAAATGGATTTCAGTGCAGAAGTCTGCTGGAGCAGCACTATTAACTGATGTGTTTTGCAATGTGTTTTTTTTCCCATGACAGTATCCCTTTAAGCTGTTTTCCTTAGTTATTTAGCTGTTGTTTCGGCTATACATGATTGTGCTTAAATCTCCATTGTGCTTACAGGGCTCTCCTGAAGATGCGTATGTAGCTGCGGAGACCCTGTTGTCTCGGATTTCCCAGCAAGCCGCTCTCTGTGACCAGCTCAGTTATCTGGAACCCGATTTAGCTGAAAAAAAACCCCAGGTGTTTGCACAGAAATTACAGGTTTGCCTTGGGAACAACATAGCTTCACCTTTGTATCCATCTCTTTATCAACACTTACCATGTCTGTATATTGCTTCATTTGTTTCCTAAATTTTTGTACTTCATCTGGCTGATTTGCAAAGTCAAGTGCAAAGGGGCACAAAATTGAGCTTATATTGATACTATTCTCAAGAGTGATGCACCATTGCAACCGATGCACTCCTTTAGATTGCACTCGCAACTTAAGCAAAACCTTGGGTGACATCATTTTGTGCGCTTGCAATTTCTGGTGTGATAGTTGGCGAAAAACAAATTTAGGGGGGAGGGGCAAAATTATGCCACTTGTTCCAAGTGCCAGTTCTAAGCAGAAGTTATAATAAAAATATTGCATCTATATTTCCATCAATTAAAATACCATTATGACATGGCACACGGTGCAGTACTTAGATGAACAAGCTGCTGACGCGTTTCGTAACCTAAAAGGGACACAGTATTTTTATTATAACTGCGGTTGATCCATGGCTGTGAGTATCGTTATTGTTGAGAATTCAGTTCTAAGCAAAGCCCACAGTGTGGTTAAAGGATAAGTAAACCTTAAAAATAGGTGAATGTAAAAATGTAGAATGAAGGAGGCTATTCTAAGTAATTTTGCAATGTACATTCATTATTTATTTTGTTTTTATTCCAAGATATTAAGGGATACATGTGCTGTTAATATGAATGAATTTTGTTACAACAACGCCACCTGCTGGTAGTTTTCAGGCCATTCTCACCACCAAGTAGTCAAGGAAGTTGTCAGGAGAAAAAAGGAGGCTGCTCTGATGTTCTTCTGGTTAGGAAATATTTGAGAAAGGTTTTTAATTGTTTTCCCAACCATAAGAACATCAGAGCAAAGTCTTTCTTTCTCCTGACAGCTTCCTTGACTACTTGGTGGTCAGACTGGTGGGAAAAACAGGTGGAACTGTTGTAACAAAATTAATCCATATTAACAGCACACGTATCCCTTAATATCTTGAAACAAAAACAGAATAAATAATGAATGTACATTGCAAAAGTGCTTAGATTAGCAACCTCATAAATTTTACATTCACTTATTTTTAAGGTTTACTTATCCTTTGAAAAAAAAAAAAAACATGACAAGTTGCACCCGAATCGTGCTTTTTACACTTTGTATTGCTTCGTAAATGAGCCCTCCTGTCTTTCGTTATTCCCGTTTCCTTCCTTACTGCTGCTTTCTTGTTTGTCCTTGAGCTCATTGGGGATTAATATGTTGAACCCCTCTTCTTCCCAACTTATCCTCTTCTGGCACAAGAGGAGTTAGAGTTTGCAGCCATGAGAATTGAGGCTCTGACGTTAGCCAAACACATATCCCAGGCCTCTGTGAGCTCTCAGGATCCTGAGGTATCTGGGATGGGTGTGCAGTGATCCAATCCCTGCATCAGTCTGTGGCATGTACCTTCAAACAAATGATTTATGCTTTCAAAGTTGGCCACAGGGGGCTGTCATCTTGTAACTTTGTTATACATCTTTGCAAGACCAAGACTGTGCACATGCTCAGTGTGATCTGGGCTAAGCTTAGGGATCGTCATAAATCAGCGGTCCCCAACCTTTTTTTAACCGTGAGCCACATTCAAATGTGGAAAGAGTTGGAGAGCAACACATGCATGAAAAAGTTCCTTGCGGTGCCAAATAAGGGCCGTGATTGGTTATTTGGTAGCCCCTGTGTGGACTGGCAGCACACAAAAGGCTCTACTTGGCACTATATTTAGATTTCATGCAATTAAAAATTGCTTTCAAGCTTGGAATTCAAAAATAAAAACCTGCTTTGAGGACTCTAAGAGCAACATCCAGGGGCTTGGAGAGTAACATGTTGCTCACAAGCTACTGGTTGGGGATCACTGTCATAAATGATCAAAACAGCACAATATCTGCCAGAAGCCGATACAACAAGACTAACAAGATTAATAATCAGAATATACAGACTGCACTGGGTCCTGTGTTGTCATGTAATCTAATGTGGATTTTATAGTTTTTTATTATTTAATACAAACTCCTCAATAATAAATCTGTACAGTTTTTATAAGAAATCTGACTGCATGTCGTTAAATTCCCTTACTCTTACTTCTGCGGATACAAATCTCTAATTGGTCTCCAGTTACTCTACAGGAAACAAACAAAGATGCTCAAGTTCTGTAAAGTAAGGTGGGAGGGGGCTCCCCCTGCTGTCTGAAAGTATGATCGATTCCCTGCAGAGCAGTTAGGGACCGTCTGGAGTTTTATATCCTCAACAGTCAGAGCAAGTAAATGAAGGGGGAATTTCACTGCATAAAGTCAGGTTTTTATACAAACGGTTGACATTTTCTTACTTGAAGTATATGGGAGATATTTCATTAAAGAAAGTAAAAAGGGGGTTCTATTTTATTGCCTTTATGTAATGCAGATGGAATATTGCTAAGTCCTATGGCAAAGGTGTTGCTCTGTTTTAACACTTGTACACACAGAATAGGGTTGTAGCTGATAAGAAGCCCGGTTTTTCCGGCTGGTCTCAATTATTGTGAAGAGGTCAGTGTGACCTTTAAGTTGCAGAGCTGCACTTGCCATGGAGTTGAAGCATGTGATTTTGCCTTGGTGCAGCCTATTAAATAGGTGAGTCCTCCCAGCATGTGTGTGTGCCCTCTAACTGGACTGAACCTGCCTGACTCACTCCTGCACTTCTCCTCCTTAAACTGTAGCTCCTGCTTTGGGAACCTTCAGAGCTGGATCGTCGGGATAGTTCTAACGGTGTCTCACTCTCATCTCACTTGCAGTGTAAGGGAATTGACCCTACGGATGTTGGTCTTTCTCACAACTCTCTCTACTCCCGCACTGTTGCCATGGAAACTGGGAGCAGTGCCCTCTTGCATCCTTACCAACAATCCGATGTTGACACTGCTCTCCAGATTGCCAGGGAAGAGGTAACTTAATGCCTTACTGTTCATTTGTCTGACTTTTATGGTCTCAACTGTGCTCTACTTTAAAGGGCAGATTTACTAAATTCACACGAAGGATTCGAAGTTCGAACGAATTTTAAAAAAGATTCGAATTCGGATTTTCGAAAGTCTTTGAAGTCCACTTCAATTTTGAAAATTTGATTGAATCGAACGATTCGAATAATTAGAATAAAATTTTATTTGAATATTTGACTATTCCACTGTCGAAGTACTTCCCCTTTAAATTTTTATCCGACCACCTAGTTCGCCAGATCAAAGCTACCGAACTGGGTTTCATTATTTTTGATCTAATAAAAAATATTCGATCGATCGATAAAATCGTTCGAATCGATCAATTTGAACGAATTATCGATCGATTGAATATTTCATATTCAATCGTTCGACCAATCGAATTACGGTAGAATCTTTCGAATTCGAAGGGTTTTACTTCCCTGCCTATTCATATGGTAAAATCCAGGTCCCACTGAGACACATTCAGTTACATTGAGTAGGAGAAACAACAGCCTGCCAGAAAGCAGTTCCATCCTAAAGTGCTGGCTCTTTCTGAAAGCACATGACCAGGCAAAATGACCTGAGATGCACCTACACACCAATATTACAACTAAAATATACACTTGCTGGTTCAGGAATTAAATGTTATATTGTAGAGTGAATTATTTGCAGTGTAAACAGTGTCATTTAGAAATAAAAACGTAACCATAAAAATCATGACAGAATGCTTTTAAAGGGCAAGGAAAGTGTAAAATAGAATAAGGCTAGAATTGCTGTATTTTGTATACTAAACATAAACATGAACTTACTGCACCACAAGCCTAATCAAACAAACGATTTATGCTTTCAAAGTTGGCCACAGGGGGCTGTCATCTTGTAACTTTGTTATACATCTTTGTCTGACACTGGCACTGCACATGCTCAGTATGGTCTGCTTGAGTTCTGCATGGCTGGTAAGTAAGGCAGGGGCTCCCCCTGCTGTTCATAAGTGATTGTTTCCCTGCCAGAAGCACTAAATGAAGGGAGAATTTCACTGCATACAGTCAGGTTTCTTATAAAAACAGTACACATTTTAAAATTAAAGTATATTGGAGATAGATTTCTTTTTCATTAAAGAAAGTAAAAATGGGATTTTATTTCTTTGCCTTTCCTTGCCCTTTAAAGGACCAGTTAGATCAACATTTTTTTGGAAAAACTATTTTAGCATAGCACGGAAAAAACAACCCCAACTTTAAAAACACTAAGGGGCAAATTTACTATTGGTCGAATTTCGAATTGAACAAAATTCGAAATTCGACCAAGGGAATAGTGGGGAGGTAAAATTTGATAGTCGAATTCGAAGGACTTTACCGCAATTTGATCGATCGAATATAGAAAATTCGATCGTTCGTTTGAATTCAAATCGAATATTCAAACGATTTTAAGAGAACTATCTAATTTTTTTATATTCGATCTTAGGGAAGGATCCCCATTTCGGTAGGTTTAATCTGTCGAAGAAGGTGGACGAATTAAAACTTAAAGGGGAAGTATTCGACCATCGAATTTTGAATATTCGAATAAAATTTAATTTGAATATTCGACGGTCAAATTTGCCTAATTTGTAAATCTGCCACTAAGTCTTTATTAAGAAATAACTAACTGAAACTCTGTTTGCGCTCCTTTTCAGAAAAGGCAATCCATCGTGCGGCACTTGATTTCTCCTCCCTGCCTTCCTTATAGGAGATAGCCAGGGAGGAAAAATCGAGCTCCGCACGATGGATCGTCGCCCTAATTCCTTTTCTGAAGAAGAGCGCAAGCCAAGTTTCTGTGAGTTATTTCTTAATAAAGACATAGCGATTTTAAAGTTTAATATGTCTTGGTTTGTTTTTTTTTTCCTGGTATACTAACAATTTTTCTTTTAAATTTTAATTTTTTTACTTTCCATTCCCATAATGGGAATGCACAGAATGGTACCACAGGGTGTCACTATTACACCATGTCTGGAAACTCTGATTGGAAATACACAATACGACCATTAGGTGTCGCTATCCTGTTGAACTGATAATTTTACAATATAAATATATCCTGTATAGAGAGTAGCATTACATATATGCTCACATTTTGATTCTTTAAAATGTATGTACTGTTTCTTAGGAAATGGTTAAGTCTCTTACATAAGGAGAGTTTTCTGGAAGGCAACGAGAGATCACTGTCCCTTTTTCAGAGTGACAGTCCCTCTTTTGACAGCTAAACCTGCAGTCCCTCGTTTGTACTGGAAAGTTCCTATTTTCTCTGCACTGAACAGCCAGAAAAAGAAACAAAGTTTCTAACTTAATTGGCTTTTGGCAGAGGGCCCAGAACTGCCAGGAGGTTCAGATAAAACACTTTGTAACAATTTTGAGATAAGAAAGTAAGTAAATGTAACAGTTTAGATTGGGAAAATTTAGACTCACATCTTAAAGGGCAATTCACCTTCATAAGCAAAACTGTAATAATCATTACAATCATAACAATCACACTTATAACCAGCAGGGGGAGCCCCCGCCTTACTTCCCAGCCATGCAGAACTCCAGCAGCTTTGTTTGTTTCCCTGTAGAGCAGTCGGCGACTGTGTAGACATTTGTGTTGTGGATTTTATTTTTGATTTAAACAGATAAACTGGGATTCTATTTGGAGGATTATTTTGCTGCAGCCACTGGTTTTGCAGAGTTGAAGAAAGTTTGTATTAAACAATAGAAAAACTATAAAATCCACATTAGATTACATTGACTTTTACCATAATGGAATAAAGCTCAACTTTAACTTCCCTGGCTGGCTGCAGGAGTGCATCTACCAGGGAGCTGTTATCTGGTAACGTTCCCATTGTTCTGTTGTTAGGCTGCTGGGGGGGGGGGGGGGGGGGGGGAGGGAGGGGGTGATATCACTCCAACTTGCAGTACAGCAGTAAAGAGTGATTGAAGTTTATCAGAGCACAAGTTATATGACTTGGGGCAGCTGGGATATTGACAATATGTCTAGCCCCATGTCAGATTTCAAAATGAAATATTAAAAAATCAGTTTGCTCTTTTGAAAAACATATTTCAGTGCAGAATTCTTCTGGAGCAGCACTATTAACTGATGCATTTTGAAAAAACATCTTTTCCCATGACAGTATCCCTTTAGGTTACAAAGAAGAGGTTTGAAGATTTCCTGCTTAAAGGGAAACTGTCATGGGAAAACATGTTTTTTCATCAGTTATGTGCTACTCCAGTAGACTTCTGCACTGAAATCCATTTGTCAAAAGAGCAAACAGATTTTTTTATTTTTCATTTTTGAAATCTGACATGGGGCTAGATATATTGTCGATTTCCCAGCTGCCCCGGTCATGTGACTTGTTCCAGCACTTTAGGAGGGAACTGCTTTCTGGCAGGCTGTTGGTTTTCCTTCTCAATGTAACTGAATAGTACGCAGTGGGACATGAGTTTTTACTATTGAGTGTTGTTCTTAGATCTACCAGGCAGCTGTTATCTTGTGTTAGGGAGCTGTTATCTGGTTACCTTCTCATTGTTCTGTTGTTAGGCCCCGGGGGGGGGGGGGGGGGGGGGGGGGGGGGATGAGGGGGTGATATCACTCCAACTTGCAGTACAGCAGTAAAGAGTGATTGAAGTTTATCAGAGCACAAGTCACATGACCTGGGGCAGCTGGGAAATTGAAAAAATAAAAAAATCTGTTTGCTCTTTTGAGAAATGGATTACAGTGCAGAATTCTTCTGGAGCAGCACTATTAACTGATGCATTTTGAAAAAAAAAATTTTTTCCCCATGACAGGATCCCTTTAAGGGTTTAGATTGTCTCCTGTGTTGCTAGGTTCTACAGTTTAAAAAATCCACTTTTATTTATATAAAAACAATTTTTTATTATAATGATCCCACCCGGAGCTATCTGAAGCCGTGGCTTGTGTGTGGGGGGTGGGGGGCAGCAAGATGAGTATTGGGCAGAATGGCTATTTTACTTTTCTAGATACATAATGAAGGCAGCTTAAACCAGTGATCCTCAAACTTGGCCCTCCAGCTGTTAAGGAACTACAAGTCTCACAATGCAATGAAGGAGTCTGACAGCCACAGTCAGGCAAATGCATTGTGGGACTTGTAGTTCCTTAACAGCTGGAGGGCCATGTTTGAGGATCACTGGCTTAAACAAAAGAATGAGCTTGAGGGTAATAAACATATTTTGGAACTATGTATAAGTCCTCTGTTATTCTCAATATCTGTAACCCATGTAATAAGCTAAGGGGGCTATATCAGTGTCTCCCCTCATTTGAAGTGTCTCCTTTCAGATTGCAGCCAAGCAGAGGGAGGTGTGTGATTGGAAGAAGAAGTATGAGGAGAGCCAGTGTGAGGTGGTGGAGATGAGGTAAGATGACTTCATTGTGTAATGGTCAGTGCAGGTTGTTATTAGCATTACTGGAAGCAGGAGCAGTTCCTATAAATGGATTTTCCCATCAGCCGCAAGGTCACAAAGCTTGATCTGACTGTGACTCCAGCTAACAATCCTCTTCTTTACACAGAGAAATCCTGCATTCTCTGCCTAATACGCCTTGCAAATCCCAGTCATTAGCTCTCCTTATGGCAATGCTGAGACTGCACTTCCACTAGCTCAGTATAACGCTGGCTAATAATAATAGTGATCAGAGAGGCAATGAATAAATATGTTGCTTTGGGGTGGTAAGTTAGAACCCCATATCATATGGAAGGGCAGTTGTGCTGCACTGGTACAAGTAGTGTGTTTGATTCAGAAACTCTACTATAGTTCATATAAATAAGCTGCTGTGTAGCCACAACTATCTGTTATCTACTGTGTATCCTGTGCTTGAATGGCTGCCCCCATGGCTACACAGCAGCTTGTTTATATAAACTATAGTAGTACTTATCTGTTATCTACTGTGTATCCTGTGCTTGAATGGCTGCCCCCATCCCCCATGGCTACACAGCAGCTTGTTTATATAAACTATAGTAGTACTTATCTGTTATCTACTGTGTATCCTGTGCTTGAATGGCTGCCCCCATGGCTACACAGCAGCTTGTTTATATAAACTATAGTAGTACTTATCTGTTATCTACTGAAGCAAACACACCAGTTTTACCAGTGCAGGGCCACAGTACTTTATATTGTCCATTAAAACACTTACATTTTTGGTGTTACTGTTCCTTTAAAGGGGGTGTAACACGATAGTCATGTAATAACAAGAATATGATGTGTTCCAGGTCTAGTGAGCTATAATAACCAATAAGATGTTTACTTTTATTATTCAGGCTCCAGTAGGCCAGTAAATGTTAAATACTGATTGGTTGCTATGGGTTACTAGACATGGGTATATTTTTTAGGGATGCACCGAATTCAGGATTCGGCCTTTTGCAGCAGGATTCTGATTTGGCCGCACTGAATTGAATCCTAATTTGCATATGCAAATTAGGGGCGGGGACTTTTTGTAACAAAACAAGGAAGTATAAACGGTATCCTCAGCTGAATCTTTCGTGAATGAGTCGGGGGTTCTGCCGAATTCAAAATAGTGGATTCCCTGCATCCCTAATATTTTTGCCCTCATTATTATTAGGAATGAACTGAATCCAGCAGAACCCTGAATCATTCACGAAAGGTCTGTCCAATTCCGAATCCTAATTTTCATATACAATTTATTATGATGCACCTAATTCAGGATTCGAATCCTTCTTCCCGGCCGAGCTGAATCCTAATTTGCATATGCAAATTAGGGGTGGGGAGGGAAATCGCATGACTTCTTGTTACAAAACAAGAAGTAAAAATTTTTTTCCCCTTCCCACTCCTAATTTGCATATGCAAATTCGGTTCAGTATTCAGCCGAATCTTTTGAAAAGGATTCAGGTGTTCAGCCGAAAGCAAAATAGTGGATTCAGTGCATCCCTAACTTTAACCTTGTAGGAAATTAAGTTTGTTGGGACTGTGCTGAGCCTGAAGGAACTGTCCTCATTATAGACTTCTGTGCTCATTAAAGAAAGTAAGGAACTATCCACATAAGCTATCCTATATATTGTAATAATATAATATCCTTTTTATCCTTAAAATATAATATCCTTTTTTTTTCTTCTTGTTTTTGTGCAGGAAGATTGTTGCAGAGTACGAGAAAACAATAGCACAAATGATCGGTAAGAACCCCCTGCCCACTAAATGCTAAAATAACTAAAATGTTCAGTATCTATCAGCTATAAAATAGGAATGTTTTACCTGTGAATGTTATGAAAGGTGGTTGTTCACCTTTTACGTAGAGAGGGATATTCTGAGACAGTTTGCAATCATTTTTTTTAGTATTTGTGCTTTTTGAGTTATTTAGCTTTTTATTCCGCAACTCTCCAGTTTGCAGTTTCAGCAATCTGGTTGCTAGGTTCCAAATTACCCTAGCAACCATGCATTGATTTGAATAAGAGACTGGAATATGAATAGGAGAGGCCTGAATAAAATGGTGAATCGTAAAAAGTAGCAATAACAATAAAGGTGAAGCTTTGCAGAGCATTTGTTTTTAAATGGAGTCAGTGACCCCTATTTGAAAGCTGGAAAGTATCTGAAGAAAAAAGGCAAATAATTAAAAAACTATAAATAAGGAAGGCCGATTTAAAAGCTGCAATTGAAAAAACATACTAAAAGTTAACTTAGCGGTGAACCAATCCTTTAACACATTAAAATATTTATAAGCTATATTTGGCCACATTTAATGCCCAAGATCTATTGATGACATTTCCTTTACTTGTGACTTGGATTCCATGTTATACTTCAGTGTTTTGCTTAGTCACAAGGTCCTTAAAGGGTAAGGAAAGTGTAAAATAGAATAAGGCTAGAAATGCTGTATTTTGTGTACTAAAAATAAACATGAACTTACTGCACCACAAGCCTAATCAAACAAATGATTTATGCTTTCAAAGTTGGCCACAGGGGGCTGTCATCTTGTAACTTTGTTATACATCTTTGCAAGACTAGACTACATACACATGCTCAGTGTGATCTGGGCTTCTTAGGGATCGTCATAAATGATCAAAAAACAAAGCTGCTTGAGTTCTGCATGGCTGGTAAGTAAGGCAGGGGCTCCCCCTGCTGGTCATAGGTATGATTGTTTCCCTGCCAGAAGTTAGGGACCGTCTGACAATTCCTATCCACAGCACTGAATGAAGGGAGAATTTCACTGCATACAGTCAGGTTCTTATAAAAACAGTACACATTTTATAATTAAAGTATATTGGAGATAGATTTCTTTTCCATTAAAGAAAGTAAAAATGGGATTTTATTTCTTTGCCTTTCCTTGCCCTTTAACCCACCTGATAGGTTTAACCTCTGTTAGGGGCTGACAGCTCAGTCAAAATACACGAATCACCAGTGACCTTATCTGTACCCAATCAGGGATAGAGTTAAGTTGGCCATAGACGTAAAGATTTTTGAAAGATCCAATGGTTATCGTGAGACCATGATTGTCTCAAAACGATCGTTTAAATGCCCGATGTGTCCATCAACTAAAAAGACCATTTCAGGCGATATTGCAGCAAAACTGAAGGATCGCAGCCTGCTTGCCCTGCAAACATAGATAGATTGTATGGGGACCCATAAAGATTTTCTAACCTGGCCAAAAATCGTAAGATGTGCGATCGTTTGAATCCCACTAACTGCACGATATTTTCGGTCGATAAAGATCGGTCGTTCGGCATGGAAAGATCGTTGCATCTATGGGGAGCTTTAAACTCTGGGCTTTTAAGGCTCTTGTGGTCTCCAGTCCCTGCAGTGTTCTTTATTAGTGAACAGATCGGAATGTACTTTTTGTAAAAGATCTGTAAAAGCAACAGGGCATTTAATTAAGAGTAATTGCAGTAATTGGAACCTTACACACTGACACCACCCACTCATAACTGTATCTGGCACGTCATGCACTAGAAAGCTACTCTGCGGCTGCCACTTTACATATTAACACTCTTGTGACAGTATCTTGCTCCCCATACACTTATGCTTCTTTCACCTCTTATACTGACACCTCTCCTAAGGTATCAATATCTCTTTCCACTGGATGTACAGTATCTGGCCTTACTAACTGTATCTGGCACCTCATACCCAAATATTCCACTGGCTGTATCTGGCACGTAATACACTGATACTCCCTTATTTAGCCTCTAGCCATATTGGCAACATATTTCCAGTTTCAACTGACATTAAATCACCCAATTTAATGAGCTGCTTCTCCCTCACTGCTTTGGCTCCAGCCTTTCCAGAAATAACAATCCTGCTTTACTTTTTCTCATTTTGTTTTGGTTTACCTTTTGATTTTTTGCTTGCAATACATCAGGCAGCCCAGGTAAGACTTCTTGTGCTCATTTTAATTGAACCTCTATATTGGTGCCTATAGTAGCAGTAGTAGTCAATAATGTCTAGGAAGGGAGTGTGACTGTGGGATAGCAGGTATAGTAGGGAGAGATGGTGCCTAT
>CM044444.1:6792596-6815140 GCA_024363595.1 Xenopus borealis | reverse complement strand
GCTGTTTAGAGCAAATTTAGAGATAGAAAAAAAAAACGTTTACTTGTTCTTTAAGAGCAGGCCTATGGCAGTGTCTGGTGACTTTTGGTACTAATTTTTTGTGTGTTTTTATTGGACAGAGGATGAGCAGAGGGAGAAGTCGGTGTCACACCACACAGTGCAGCAGTTAACCCTGGAGAAAGAACAGGCTCTGTCGGACCTAAACTCAGTGGAGAAGTCACTGGCAGATCTCTTCCGCAGATATGAGAAGATGAAGGAGGTTCTAGAGGGATTCAGAAAGGCAAGTGGTCCCAGAGCAACCTGTCATTATTTGCACTTTTTCCTTTCAACTCAGTGTTTCTCTAGAGTAGAGCAATAATTAGAGAAATAAAACCCATTAAAAAAAATGTATACACAAACACACACCAATTGCGTTTACTTTTTCTGCTGAATTGCTTCTTACTTTTTCTGCTCGAATGCTTTGATGGAGCATTGGCAAAGGCAAGACACAGGAGCAAGATGAATACCATAACTGAAGCCTAAATAATAAACATGGGGATGGGTTCCTTTTGCTAGTGCCACATACTGACCTACCTCTATGTCTTCTTTAAGTAGAACGAGGAGGTGCTGAAGAAATGTGCACAGGAATACTTGGCACGGGTAAAGAAAGAAGAGCAGAGGTACCACGCTCTTAAGATCCACGCAGAGGAGAAGCTGGACAGGTGAGGTGGTCACGGAGTTATGGTGACAATCCAAAACCTTGTCCTTAAGTGGATTCTGTATGTAGTTTTTATTTCTAAATTACGCTTAAACTACAAATAAGTCACTCTAAAATATAAAATGTCATTCCTGAACCAGCAAGTGTATTTTTTAGTTGTAATATTGGTGTGTAGGTGCATCTCAGGTCATTTTGCCTGGTCATGTGCCAGCACTATAGGATGGAACTGCTTTCTGGCAGGCTGTTGTTTCTCCTACTCAATGTAACTGAATGTGTCTCAGTGGGACCTGGATTTTACTATTGAGTGTTGTTCTTAGATCTACCAGGCAGCTGTTATCTTGTGTTAGGGAGCTGTTATCTGGTTACCTTCCCATTGTTCTGTTGTTAGTAGGGATGCACCAAATCCACCATTTTGGATTCGGCCGAATCCTTCTAGAAAGATTTGGCCGAATACCGAACTGAATCCAAACCCTAATTTTCATATGCAAATTAGGGGTGGGAAGGGGAAAACATTTTTTACTTCCTTTTTTGTGACAAAAAGTTATGCAATTTCCCTCCCTGCTCCTAATTGAAAATTAGGGTTTGGATTTAGTTCAGCTGGACAGAAGGATTCGGATTCAGCTGAAAAAGGCCGAATCCTGGCCTAATGACAAACAGAATCCTGGATTCGGTGCATCCCTAGTTGTTGGGCTCATGTGGTACAGGTAGAATGGTGATATCACTCCAACTTACAGTAAGGCAGTAAAGAGTGACTGAAGTTTATCAGAGCACAAGTCACATGACTTAGGGCAGCTAGGAAACTGACAATATGTCAGATTTCAAATTCTGCTGGAGCAGCACTATTAACTGATGCGTTTTTCCATGAAAGTATCCCTTTTAATTTACTGCTTTGGTTCTCTGGTAGGGCCAATGCTGAAATATCCCAGGTGCGCAGTAAATCTCAGCAGGAGCAAGTGGCCTATCAGGCCAGCCTGAGGAAAGAGCAACTCCGAGTGGATGCTTTGGAAAGGACTGTGGAGCAAAAGGTTGGGACAACCCATTTACATTAATACTGTTCCTTTTATTGGTATGAGGATATTGAATTTGTCCTGATTCTTTGAGGATTTTACTGACTTCTTTGTCTTTCCATCGTAGAATAAAGAGATTGAAGAACTTAGTAAGATTTGCGATGAACTCATTGCCAAGATGGGGAAGAGTTAGCCACCTGCTGACTGTCTGGGGATGCTTGTTTTTCAAGCTGAGTGCAATCGGAGGAATACAAGTCGAGGGGACTCTCGGTGTTTCTATGTTCTAGAAGGTAGAGCGTCTCGTGAAGCACATGAAGAGTGTCACCCATACGTCTTCCCTTCGTGTCCTTCCTGTATCAGGGAGGCAGAATCCTTGGCTGTGTATCTCTTGTGGTCTTGTCTTGTTTTGTATGGACTTTTTATTTTCCTTCACCTGCATTGGGTCAAGCTTTGAGCTCGCGATGTGTCCTGCGGAGTCAAGACCCCAACCACCGTGTCTCAAACTGTCTCCTAAAGGGGGACGATAATAACAACATGCTAAGGCCTCGCTGTTGAAACATTGGCGGCTTTATCTTTTTCAAGAACAAAGACCATGAACTATAGGCATGAGTTGTGTGCTGTAAATAAATGATACGATTCAAACCCTTTCCAAATGTGTTCAATACTTGTAAAAGCCCTGCAGGCTTTATTGTTACGTTGTGGTTGAGGATAAACAAGAGAATGGGGTAGATTCACAAAAGTGTGAAGTGGTTGAAGCAAGCGGAAATTCGCCATAAATCCTGCCCGCAGGGACATTGCCAATTCACTAACAGGCGTAGATGAGAATTCACTAGCGAATGAGACTATCGCTAGCGTTTGTTCTCACCGTATTGCCAGGAGACTTTTTCGCTCTGGCGAAAGGTTGTTACTCCACAAATTTTACGGAGGGGCAGATTTACTAAGGGTCGAATTCAAGGGTTAAAAACTCTCAAAATTCGACCATTGCACTTTTAGATGCAAGTCACCCAAGTTTACCCAAGAGCCCTGCTTATCTTAAATTGTTACAATTGTTTCTTTGCTTATCTTAAATTGTTACAGAAGTACCTAAGTGCACCTGCCACGTATTCAGGGATCTCTGCCAAAGTTTTACAAACTAATCTTTTTCTGGCTGTTCAGTGCAGGAGATCAAAGAAAAAGTCGGGACATTTCAGTAAAAACCTGGGACTGCTTGTTAAGCTGTCAAAATCGGGACTGTCCTGAGAAAAACGGACAGTTGGGAGGTATGATATATAAGACCTGCCACTCAACTCACGGTCCTGCCCTATACCTACATCTGCAAGAATTTTGTTGTGGGTGCCTCGTTGGTATCTGATCCCCAGTGGCGTAACTACCTGGGGAGCAGGGGATGCAATTGGGTCAGGGCCCCCCCCAAGGGCCCCCCGGCAGCTCATGCACCACTGATTCCGGCTGGATTATCACGGATCCTAGCTGGAAAATCGTGTACAGAGGGGGGTGGCCCGGCTACACGTCCTGTACCAGGGCCCACCCCCCGCTAGTTATGTTACTGCTGACCCCTTCAGTATTCTAGCTCAACCCCACACTCTCCGATCCCTTCTCTGTGCCCATTCAACCTCATTCTCTGCAGAATGTTTTGTGGCTGCTCTTGCTTGCATCCTCATTTGTCATTGCTAGGATCCTGAACTAAGACCTAATTCCACCTCAGTCCCTATAGCAGATCCACCTCCTGCTGGAGGCCAGGAACAGAGAAAGAGCCATGAGCTTTATTGGTTGCTGCTTCTGCCTGCTCCTCCTGTTATCTTCTCCATTTGCTTGTCTCCTCAACTGACATTGCTATAAGGGTTGGTTACCTTAGTTAAGTCTTGGTCTAGGATCCTGAACTAAGACCTAATTCCACCTCAGTCCCTATAGCAGATCCACCTCCTGCTGGAGGCCAGGAACAGAGAAAGAGCCATGAGCTTTATTGGTTGCTGCTTCTGCCTGCTCCTCCTATTGGTTTCTCCCCTTGCTTGCCTCCTCAACTGGCATTGCTATAAGGATTGGTTACCTTGTTATAGGGTTGGTGTAGGATCCTGAAATAAGACCTAATTCCATGCCAGGCCCATAGCAAATCCATCTCCTGCTGGAGTCCAGGAACTGAACTGCCATTTATTGGTTGCTGTATGTCTATTCTCCTATTCTTCTGCTCCAGTTGGCTATTCTTCTCCCCTTCCCCTATGCAGCCTGTGGATCTGACTGGTGAAAAAGAGCAGTAGTTGTGGAGGTGGCAGGAAGGGAAGCAGCAGTGGGTCGGTGTTGGGTTCTGCATGGTAAACATTTACAGTAAAGGTGTCAATATACCTATGTTGTCTTATGTAATTACCACCTCACCCTTCTCTTTTATGAAAATGCAACTGACATTGTTTGCAGTTTCTGTTTAACTTGGACAATTTTCTTTACCACCTCCCATAGCATTCCTATTGTGTTATACTTCCCTAACAAAAAGATTGGGCATTGCCTAGCAACACAGGAGTTATCTTCCAAAGTCAATGGTCGGAGGAAGGTACAAAAGCAATTGGATACAGCTTTCCATAGGTGAACGTTTGCCTGTACAGAGAGACACCATAAAGTTATCTCAGCACTGATGTTCTCCTTTATTAAACCCCTCTAAGCAGAACCAACTGAACAGTAGAGCAGCTTTTACGTGTAGTGACTGTGATCAAATGCTCCCTGTTATAGCTCATCAGCTTCTCACATTGCAGTGTGGGAGTCATTTTGAGCTCAGACTTGTGAGAGTTCTGTAATCCAGGCTGATCATTTGAGGTCCTACCACAGCATTTACATAGGGTTTGCATGCAGGTTAGCTCCCGGGCTAATCTGTTCTCTCTGTAGCCACCAATAGCTTCCATCTTGCCAAACTGCCATGACTCATTCCATATCCCCATGCTCTTCTGATATTGAAATCATGACCACTGATATTGACCAAGGCAAAAGACGCAAGCAGCTTCCTCCGGGTTCTCTGATGTTCTTTGAGGTTGTAATTACAATGGAAAATGACTGGCCTTCACAGGAAAATATTTGCAGCCCACAATTCCAAAAACCTGGGGGAAGAGGATCTGATCTGCACACAATTGAAATTGCACATCCATTAAGACCCCCTCCAGGTCCTCTATGGTATTTGGCAATCCTTGCTCCCATTGGTTATTCTGTCCCTGTAGGTGCCTCCCATGATTTATTAATGCTAATAAAATGGGGAGAAGGTGGGGTCTTCCCTTGAGTTCTCTTCAAACAACAGTTGTTTAACAGCAGTTAAACACAGTTTTGCTGGAAATATCTGGAGGAAAGTTGTTGTTGCTGAACCATATATAAAGGTTTTGGACAGAATAAAGAATAAAAGGTAGCAGGGCCTGTTCTTAAAGGGCTTGAACATGAATTGATCCCAGAGCCAACTGACAGGGGTTAGGTGACCAGAGCAGTCGGGAATTGAACCCTTGGATTCCCTACACTGAGGCCGGAACCAAGAGTAGGCAGAAGAGGCACATGCCTAGGGTGCAACGGTGGAGGGGTGCCAAGCACTTTACCTCTTCTGCCACCTTCCAGTAATTCAGACCCTTGTTTCCCTCACCCATGGCAGCAATTCCTGCATGTTTGGTGTATGTGCTCTTGTGCACACCTCTGATTCTAAGACAGGGAGCCTTCTGGAGCATAAGAGGACACACAATGGTTGGCCAAGTCTCAACCTGAACCCACCTAACCAATACTCAACCCTCGGGTCACGGGTAACTTATTGATTCAATTTGTTTTGAGCATCACTTCAATTTGTATCTTTCTCAGAATTCTGCTGCCTTGTGAATATATTTATCTTAAGGGATCGGGTACCATACTCTTTCTCCAAAAAGATATTTCCACTAGTCTCTAATAATTAGATCAGAGGCGGGGCACATGCAACTGAATTGCAGTTTAGGAATCTGCCCCCTGTCATACACCTCAATCATTACAATTCTAAATATTCCTATCCTTTCTCCAGAGTGGGAACAAGTTACCAGGGGCAATAAAAAGCCCCTCCTGATAACTTTAAGAGCAGAATTCCCAGTTTAAACCAGAAATCTGGGTATGTTAGGGCAAGACTGGGCTCCCTGCACTAGTTATGCGATTCCTCCTGGAACCCGTCCAATGCAGAAAAGGGGCAACATTGCAGGAACCGATTTTGGTGGCTCCTGCCCAGTGGCGGAACTACCATGGGAGCCAGGGGTGTGATTGGACCAGGTCCTTCACCCGGGCCCACCCCCCACTAGTTAATTTACTGCTCCTGCCCTAGAAATGCTCCTGCTGCTACTCTCTTCACTTATCCCCCACCTATTACCAGCATTTAGAGCAGTTTCCCTTATGATACCACTTGCCTGGTTTTTACTGGCTTGCCCAGTAAAGTGATGTTGGTGCATCACCAAGCAAAGATTGAATTCTGGCTTTTTCCAGAAATGCAGCCCTAAATACCTTTCAACTTGGAATTAGGTGAAATCATTGTTTGAAGAGGCAACTGAATTTCCATGGAAGAACTTACACCTTATACCTGAATATGAACATACACTAGTTGGTCTCAGTAACGGAACTAGGTGGGGGCGGGCCCTGGTGCGGGCCGTGCAGCCGGGCCCCCCCCCCACCCTAGTCCGTGGGATTGACGCGCCGCTGCAGCGATTCAAGCAGCTGCAGCGGCGCGAGACTGCCGGGGGGGCCCTGCGGGGGGTGCTGGCCCTGGCCCAGTTGCACCCCCTGCACCCCCGGTAGTTACGCCCCTGGTTGGTCTCTTTTTGGAGAGGCTTAAAGGGGTGGTTCAACTTCAAGTTAACTTTTAGTATATTGTAGAAGGGCCAATTCTAAGAAACTTTTCAATTGGTCTACATTATTTATTTTTCATAGTTTTTTTCCTGATTTGCAATTTTCTTCTGTTTCTTTGCACTTTTCAAATGGGGGTCACTGACACCATCTAAAAACAAATGCTCTGTAAGGCTACAAATGTATTGTTATTGCCACTTTTTATTACTTATCATTCTATTCAGTCCATCTCCTATTCATATTCCAGTCTCTTATACAAATCATGCAGGGTTGCTAGGGTAATTTGTACCCTAGATACCAAATTGCTGACACTGCAAACTAGAGAGCTGCTGAATAAAAAGCTAAATAACTATAAAACCACAAACAATAAAAAATTAAAACCAATTGCAAATTGTCTCTGAATATCACTACCAACATTATACTAATAGTTAACTCAAAGGTGAACAACCCCTTTAAGGTGGCCATACACATAGAGATCCGCTTGTTTGGCAAAATCAAGGCAAAACCTTGAGGTGGGCACTATGGGGATGATCCGATCGTGGATGCAGTCCGCAATCCAATGGCATTTTTACCCCTGCCCGATCGACATGTGGGTCAGAGGGCCCCACACAAGGGGCAATAAGCTGCTGACTTAGTCGGTCGACTTAAGCTGGCCATAGACATAAAGATTTTTGAAAGATCCAATAATTATCGTGAGACCATGATTGTCTCAAAACGATCGTTTAAATGCCTGATGTGTCCATCAACTAAAAAGACCATTTCAGGTGATATTGCAGCAAAACTGAAGGGTCGCTGCCTGCTTGGCCCTGCAAACATAGGTAGATTGTATGGGGACCGATAAAGATTTTCAAACCTGGCCCATCAATCATCAGACCAATGTCGGACGAAAAATCGTAAGATGTGCGATCGTTGGTATCCCACTAACCGCACGATAATTTGACAGATTGGTCGGAGTTCCCTAAAATCGGTCGTTCGGCAGAAAAAGATCTTTACTATCAAAAGAGCCATTTTGCCCCCTTTTCCACTAAAGCAAAATAGTCTGGAACCGCAAAACATAACGCAGCTTAAAACTTTTAAAAGTAGGGGTCCTACCCTTTACCTCACTGCCTGCCAGCCTCTACCCAAATGTCCTGCCTTCCCTCACATCAGGCCTGGAATCAGCACTGACCACATAAGAATACAGGGTGAGATCAGTGACATCCTCAGTCTGCCAGGGCTCTAGCGTTAGTACCAGGGAAGTACAGGGATGACCTGGGATGATATTCCTCTTGCCTGTCACTCCTGGGATGTCTCTATACAGCCATAACCGTTATTTTACGGCGGTCGCACACACAAGAAGGTGCAAACAGGTATGAGGGCTGTACAGACGACGTGACAGGCAAAGCCACAAGACAGAGCCGCAGCAAGCAGGATTAAGAGCCGCAGCAAGCAGGATTAAGAGCCGCAGCAAGCAGGATTAAGAGCCGCAGCAAGCAGGATTAAGAGCCGCAGCAAGCAGGATTAAGAGCCGCAGCAAGCAGGATTAAGAGCCGCAGCAAGCAGGATTAAGAGCCGCATGAGGCTCCGGAGCCGCGGGTTGCAGACCCCTGGTCTACGGGGACCTTAAGTCTGTGGCCCATGTATGGCCACCTTAATCCTCCTTAAATCTTCATCATTCTGCAATCTATACCTGCAGAGGGAACATAATTCAGGTCTAGAGACTGCTTCAATGATTGATGAATTTTCTAGATTTTAGATTCAATCCTCAGAATTTCATGTTCGACTAGGGTTGCCACCTGGCCGGTATTTTTGATGGTTGATCCCAATGTTATTAATAGGAAAAAAAGGTAAATATATAGGAAGGCCGGTATTTTTTTGAAGAAAAGGTGGCAACCCTATGTTCGACACATGGAGCCACTCAATTGTTCTGTTTCTCAGGAATAGAAACATGTGGAGTTTAATCGTCCCAGATGCAGGAACATGTGCTCTCAATTGATCCAGCATCCTTTGTTATCGTTCCAGTTCAGCTGTGAATTATTCCCCAACCCAGAATGTGTCATTCTTACAGCCTGAAGGAACACAGTACTTTATTAAACCCATCTGCCATGTACCCTGTCTCTTCTCTTAAAGACAAACTAACATTTCCATCTTAAAGGGGTGGTTCACCTTCAAGTTAACTTTTAGTATACTGTAGAAGGGCCAATTCTAAGAAAGTTTTCAATTGGTCTTCATTATTTATTTTTCATAGGTTTTTTAATGATTTGCAATTTTCTTCTGTTTCTTTGCAGCTTTCAAATGGGGGTCACTGACACCATCTAAAAACAAATGCTCTGTAAGGCTACAAATGTATTGTTATTGCTACTTTTTATTACTTATCATTCTATTCAGTCCCTCTCCTATTCATATTCCAGTCTCTTATTCAAATCAGTGCAGGGTTGCTAGGGTAATTTGTACCCTAGAAACCAAATTGCTGACACTGCAAACTAGAGAGCTGCTGAATAATAATCTAAATAACTAAAAAACCACAAACAATAAAAAATTAAAACCAATTGCAAATTGTCTCAGAATATCCCTCTCTACATTATACTAAAAGTTAACTCAAAGGTGAACAACCCCTTTAAATGCTCTGAATGTGGATCCCTGATTCTGAAATAGAACCAGATGCATTTCCAGTGCATAGATACAAAAAAGGAGGGTTGTGGGAGCATTCCAAGGCAAAGTAAAAATATATAAATACAGTGGCAGTGAGACTGATCTGGTCAAATTAGCTCCAAGAAAAGAAAAGGCGAAACTGATTAATGCAGCTTCTGTAAAGTGCTTTACAATGGGAGTAAGACAGCAAGTGGGGGAACAGCTAGAATGCAGTCAGGCTACAGACACAGAGAACTCGATAAAAGTGATTTGGTATCTTGAAATTTTGTTATGGACTTAGCTGGGTTTGAGCCCAATATGTCACAAAAACCTTTACATTTATGTGGGGTTATAAATTAATATATGTTGCAACATGTTAAGTAACCCACAGATCAAACCCTCACATTTGGGTTACAAAGTGCAAACTTTGCTCCATTTATCAAATCACTGTGATAGATTTTTATTTATTGTCTATCACGGAGCCCCAGAATGGAAAACACATTGAAAATACCAGTACGGTCATAATTAGGGATGCACCGAATCTAGTGTTTGGGATTTTGACTAATCCCCAAATCCTTCATGAAAGATTTGGCCGAGTACCAAACCGCATTTGCATATACAAATTAGCGATGGGAAGGGAAAAGGTGGAAAAAACATTTTTACTTCCTTGTTTTGTGACAAAAATGTAAACGATTTCCCTTTCTGCCCCTAATTTCCATATGCAAATTAGGACTCGGTTTCGGTTTGGCCAGGCTGAATTCGAAAACTGATAAAAAAAGGCAGAATCCCAAACCGAATCTTGGATTCTTTGCATCCCTAGCCGTAATAGTAGACAATTTTTATATAAATCAAGAATGTCCAACCTGGAATGTCCAGCTGTTTTGAAATTCTCCCTTCATTTACTGCTGTGAATAGGAATAGTCAGACAGTGGAAGCAATCATACTTATGAACAGCAGGGGGAGCCCCCGCCTTACTTTCCAGCCATGCAGAACTCAAGCAGCTTTGTTTGTTTCCCTGTAGAGCAGTCGGCGACTGTGTAGAGATTTGTAGTGGATTTTATTTTTGCCTTTATGTCCCCTTTACTGTTTCCAACTCCAGCTGCAGGGACAAAGATCATGGAGCCAGATTTAAACAGATAAACTGGGATTCTATTTGGAGGATTATTTTGCTGCAGCCACTGGTTCTGCAGAGTTGGAGAAAGTTTGTATTAAACAATAGAAAAACTATAAAATCCACATTAGATTACATGACAACACAGGACCCAGTGCAGTCTGTATATTCTGATTATTAATCAGTCTTGCTGTATTGGCTTCTGGCAGATAGTATTTGACTTGTGTTGTTTTGATCATTTATGACGATCCCTAAGCTTAGCCCAGATCACACTGAGCATGTGCACAGTCTTGGTCTTGCAAAGATGTATAACAAAGTTACAAGATGACCCCCTGTGGCCAACTTTGAAAGCATAAATCATTTGTTTGATTAGGCTTGTGGAGCAGTAAGTTCATGTATATGTTTAGTATACAAAATACAGCATTTCTGGCCTTATTCTATTTTACACTTTCCTTGTCCTTTAAGTCAAAGAATTCCCCAATAAATACAGCTATTGGATGGATTGCGTGTATAAAATGCAGTTGCAGCTTTAGGTCCCAATCAGTGTCTGTGGGCCACAGGGCACAAGATAGGCTTCTCCACATACCTTCCCCCACTCTACATTAATTACGCTTAAAGGGGTTGTTCACCTTTGAATAAACTTTTATTATGACGTAGACAGTGATATCCTGAGTAATATGCAGTTGGTTTTAATTTTTTATTATTTATGGTTTTTGAGTTATTTAGTTTTTAATCCAGCAGCTCTGCAATTAGCAATGTCAGCAGTCTGGTTGCTAGGGTCCAACTTGCCCTAGCACCAACGCACTGATTTGAATTAGAGACTGGAATATGAATAGGAGAGGCCTGAATAGAAAAATGAGCAATAAAAAGTAGCAATAACAATACATTTGTAACCTTATGGTGCATTTGTTTTTAGATGGTGCCAGTGACCCCCATTTGAAAGCTGGAAAGAGTCAAAAGAAGAAGGTAAATAATTCAAAAACTGTAAAAAAATAAAAACCAATTGAAAAGTTGCTGAGAACTGGCCAATCTATAACATACTAAAAGGTAACGTAAAGGTGAATCATCCCTTTAAGTTTGTCTTTTTTAGTGACCATAGATGAGTTGTGGATAAAGCTGTTGTACGTTGGGTCAGGTACCAGGGTTGAAATGGTTATAAATCTGGATGCGTTTATGAGTCGAAACAATTAGACCTGGCAGCTTACTTGTGTGTGATAATCAAAGATAATAACTTGTTTTTCACTGCCTGGATTGGGTGCCCTCATACTACACTTGTCCTCCCCTTTTTTCTTTTTACAGGGGTTATTAAAATTAGCAAAGAGGAAAACTTTGCGAATAAAAATTCTCCTGTCGCACTGTAATATTCTTCATTACGTTTTTATTTCCTTTGCGAACATTAATTGGGCATTGCGAACCTTTAACGCCAGCTCTGCGGTTTCATTAAATATTTTGTCACACAATTGGTTTGCGATTGTGAAATTTTATTATGTATAAATATATAAGGGGGTCATATAATAATCTCTCTGATGCTTTATTCACCAGTAGGTCTTTCCAGATGACACGAGGTCACCCATTCCATTTAGAAGAAAAGAGGTTACGCCTAAATATTGGGAAGGGGTTTTTTACAGTGAGAGCTGTGAAGATGTGGAATTCTCTCCCTGAATCAGTGGTACAGGCTGATACATTAGATAGCTTTAAGAAGGGGTTGGATGCTTTATTCACCAGTAGCTCCTCCCAGCAGACAGGAGGGAGCCAATGAGATTAGAGGAAAGGAGGGAGAGGGGTGTTACAGGGAGGGAAGTGAATCAGTGGTACAGACTGATACATTAGATAGGTATAAGAAGGGGTTGGATGCTTTATTCACCAGTAGCTCCTCCCAGCAGACAGGAGGGAGCCAATGAGATAAGAGGAAAGGAGGGAAAGGGGTGTTACAGGGAGGGAAGTGAATCAGTGGTACAGGCTGATACATTAGATAGGTATAAGAAGGGGTTGGAAGCTTTATTCACCAGTAGCTCCTCCCAGCAGACAGGAGGGAGCCAATGAGATTAGAGGAAAGGAGGGAAAGGGGTGTTACAGGGAGGGAAGTGAATCAGTGGTACAGGCTGATACATTAGATAGCTTTAAGAAGGGGTTGGATGGTGTTTAGCAAGTGAGGGAATACAGGGTTATGGAAGATAGCTCATAGTACAAGTTGATCCAGGGACTGGTCCCATTGAAATTTTGGAGTCAGGAAGGAATTTTTCCCCCTCTGAGGAAACTTGGAGAGGCTTCAGAGGGTTTTTTTTGCCTTCCTCTGGATCAACTAGCAGTTAGGCAGTTAAAATTAAAAAAAAGGTTGAACTTGATGGACGCAGGTCTTTTTTCAGCCTAACTTATTATGTTACTATGTTATTACAAACACTGCGAATGTTCGCAAGCTAAACAACTTGCAATCTCTGTCCCTGCTCTCGTGCCAGGGGCAAAGTGTTGGCAAAGGCCACGTTTTTCACATTGCCAGTGAATTGCGGATGATTTTTGTGATAGCAACCAATATTACATTCCCCCCCTAAGACTCAGTATTGACGTAGTTACTTTATTTATAACTACCATTTCCTTTATATACAGTGGCATAACAGACACTCCATTTCCTTGTTGTTATTTAAGGGATATCAAAACATCTTCCTCCCCCGTTATTCTTGCTCTTTTCCCATGGGTTCCGCCTTCCGCCAGCTATAACATAGGGGCAAGTACTCATGGCTTTGTTCATGATCCTCTGTCTAAATATCAGGATGGAAACAATTGTGACTGTGCTAATTTTATTCCATTTTTAGGGCCCTGATTTTGTGTCCATTGAATCCCATACTGAATTTGTTAGTTAGGCCATAGACAGTAGCTATTTATTCAGCTGGTGGTTTGGGTGTCTTTGTACTTCAAACATAAAGGCCTATTTTGAATCTCAGTCTGGACCTGGTCAGGATTTTACTTCTTTACTGTAAAATAAACTGGGTTGCTTGTTCAGACAAAGACTAGAGGTCAACTGAACTCACCCATAATCCATATGCTAAGGACATTGAGACATTTTGAGCATTAAGCTACCAAAAATGGCTTCCCTTTTAAACAAAATCAGAATTATTGGTATATAAATTCAAGCAGTTTAACTATGTCAAAGTTAAAGGAAAACTATACCCCCCCGAACAGTGTAGGTCTCTATAAAACGATATTGCATAAAACAACTCATATGTAAAACTTTGCTTCATATAAATAAACCATTTTCATAATAATATACTTTTTTAGTAGCATGTGCCATTGGGTAATCATAAATAGAAAGTTGCCATTTTAAAAAATAAGGACAGCCTCCTGGGATCCTAGGATCCAACGGTGCACACAAACATACCAAACAAACTACAAAGTTAGGTCACATGAGCCAATTAACAGACAGAGTTGTGTCTTTTGCTTCCACACTTCTTCCTGTTACATTTAGAGTTGAAATATTTCTGGTCAGGTGATCTCTGAGGCAGCACACAGACCATCATGAAATGTTCAAGGCAAGAGATGTAAAAGTGCAATATTCATACCAGGTAGGTAAGATTCTTTAATATGTCACTTAATTTGATATAAACTATCTGTTGCTCAAGTATTCATTTTCGGGGTACAGTTTTCCTTTAAGAGCACAACTTTGCCTTGTTTGTTATAGTTTATACACGAACAACGGCTGGCTCCATGTTGTAGCTCTCATCATTCCTGGTTACAGTCAGGTGTTTTAACACTGAAAAGCAATTTCCATGTAAAACTTATTGTGTAAATGTATAGTGTAGTACAAGTATGGTATCTGTTACCCAGAAAGCTCCAAATTACATAAAGGCCATCTCTCATAGACTAAATTTTATTCCCTTTTTCTCTATAATAATAAAACAGTAGCTTATACTTGATCCCGACTAAAATATAATCAATCCTTATTGGAAGAAAAACCCGCCCATTGGATTTATTTAATATTTACATGATTTGCTAGTAGACTTAAGGTATGAAGATCCAAAGACCTTTTATCCGAAAACACCCAGGTCCCAAGTATTCTGGATAACTGGTCTCTGTAACTGATCAATTAAATGAAAGTAAGTGTAGGACCGGCCAGAGCAGGGTTGATTTTGACATAGTTGTCCAATATATGGACAAACAATTCCAATTTTGGAAAATAGTTTTTGGTATCTTAAAGGAGAATTCAACCCTTTACCAAAAAAACCCTATCCTCCAACCCACAAAGACCCCCCCCCTCCCTCCAGCCTAGATGCCCATCGGGGGAAATGCCCCTAAATTTTTACTTACCCAGATTCAGGGACTGCAGTTCATCTCAGTCATCTTCCGGGTCTTCGTATGTTCTTCCGGCGCTTTGGCAATTTCCATACAATTCAGCTCATGCACAGTTCTTGCACACCAGTAAATTGCTCCACCTGCAATATGCCAGTCTCTGTCTCTGCTTACTGAAGACCTGGAAGATGGCTGCGGTGAACTGTGATCCCTGAATCTGCACCAAGGGGTAAGTAAAACGTTAGGGGCAGTTCCCCAGGTGGGCAGCTAGGCTGGGGAGGAGGGAAGGGGCTCTATGTGGGGTGGGGATATGTTTTTTTTGGTAAAGGGTTGAATTCTCTTTAATGCTCAAAATGTCTTCATGTTCTTAATATATTGATCATGGGTGAGTGCAGAGGACCTCTTTCCTTTGTCAGTATGAATTTTGTATTCACAATCACATTACCCCCCATCTAATGGTTTAAACAATTTGCAGTGAGTACAACTTTACCTCCTCTGGGCCGGTTATATTTGTGTTGACTGTTAATAATTTATAGCTGAACTGCTAATGCTTTTATGACATTAACACAAACTTGTATTGTTCATTTTGCACAAAAAGCCTTTTCTATATAGGTACGCACAATTAATTATGTATTTAATCTATTAAGAAGAAAGGATTGTGATTCTGTGTGCAAAGAAGTCTAAAATACCCATATGGCAAAGGCGTACAACTGCCTTAAGATCTTTCAGGATTCTCTATATAGGCACCCAAAGGCTAAGGGGTGCACTTGGATGCCTACTCTCTAGGGGAAGTTGCATCACAATCCATTTATCTTGTCACTATGTTGTTGAAGGAACCTGAATATACATATAGCATTGGGGTGATTAAGGCATTATCTGCAAGAAGTTTTTATGTCTTCCCCTTGTCTACTTGACTTTTCTCTGGGTACTCCAGTTTCCAAAAACATACAGGTGGGCTATCTGGCTCCATTATGAAATGTGAATGGACCATAATGTGAATGGGACTAGACTAGGGATTGCTAGGACTAGAGATAGAGAATATAATGCCCACATGGGTTTATTTGCTCCTGAAATAATTGACCCTAGTGTGTTTTATAAATGCAGTAGTTAAAGGAATTGTTCTATGTAAAAATAAAAACTTGTGTATCACTCCCTTCCCGTTAGCTTTTTCTGTACAGGGCCTTCCTCACATCCTGTACCAGTATTTATTGTGATGCATGCACAGTAACTCCATATTTATTGTGATGTATGTAACTCTTTATGTTCTATATATGTAATTCATGTGATTTGGTTGTATAATCACATTCACTTTACAGCGCTACACAACAAGTTGGCGCTATAGAAATACATGTTAATAGGTAAATAATTAGGCTGTGCAAAATAAAAAAATTTTTCTAATATAGTTAGTTAGCCAAAAATGTAATGTATAAAGGCTAGAGTGGCTGGATGTATAACACAATAGCTAGAACACTCCCTCCTGATTTGCAGCTCTCTTGGTTCCCCTGATTGGTTACCAGGCAGTAACCAATCAGTTACCTGGGAGGGGGGGTTATAACTGTTGCTTTTGAATCTGAGCTGAATGCTGAGGATCAATTGCAAACTCACTGAACAGTTACGTCCCATATGGCCCCCCTTCAAGTCACTGACTTACTCAGAGTTAGAGAGCTGAAAAGCAGGAAGTAGTGTTCTGTTCAGTTACACATCCTGTCACTCCAGCCTTTATACATTAAAATTGTAATGTAATACATCAAATTGGCTAACTAACTATATTAGAAACATTTTTTATAAATGTTTTAGCCCAGTTTTTATTTTGACACTGAACTGTTCCATTAACTCCACTAGGGCAATTCACTGATGCGAAAGATGAACAGTCTCTTTAAAGGAATTGTTCAGTATAAAAGTAAAAACTGGGTAAATAGATAGGCTGTGCAAAATAAAACATGTTTTCAATATAGTTAGTTAGGCAAAAATGTAATGTATAACAGCTGGAGTGACTGCAAGTCTAACCTAATAGAACAGAACACTACTTCTTGCTTTTCAGCTCTCTTTTGTTTACACTGACTGGTTACCCTGGTTACCAGGCAGTAACCAATCAATGACTTGAGGGAGGGCCACATGGGTCATAACTGTTGCTTTTGAATCTGAGCTGAATGCTGAGGATCAATGGCAAACTCACTGAACAATTATGTCCCATGTGGCCCCCCCTCAAGTCGCTGACTTACTCAGATTTAGAGAGCTGAAAAGCAGCATGTTGTGTTCCACTCACTCCAGCCTTTATACATTACATTTTTGGCTAACTAACTATATTAGAAACATTTTTTATTTTGCACAGTCTATCTATTTACCCAGTTTTTATTTTTACCCTGAACTGTTCCTTTAAAAGCAGTGAATAAATGCACAGGCGCTATATAAAGGTTCATGAACAAATCAAAGGATCCGGGTGGACCCATATCAGTAAAGTTCTTGCATAGCATAAGGACTGTTTGCCGCATAAGGACCATGAGATTTGAATTAAAGCCCTTGATGCACAGTTATGATTCAGCAACACCCTTCCCACTCTTTTATAACCACATGGTGACCTTCCCTCATCCTGAAGAGGCCCTACCCCAGAGACTGGGAAGTTCTCTGATTATAACATGTACTGTAATATACTAATTAGAGGAGCCATTTATCCCAGACTATATTTTGACATATTTTTCTCTGGGAACCCAACCTGCAAACAAATGGAAAAGTCATCCATATTAAATCTGGACTGAACATTTGTGAGCAAGGACTCCAGAAAATGATAAAGATTTTAAGCAAATTGAGTGGAACTGAGTTGAATTGAAAGGCTAAAGGTGGCCACAGATGCACCAATAATATAGTTTGTTTTGTTGTATGGCAGGAGATGAGCCTACTGATATTGCAGAGCACTTGGATAACAGTTGGATCGTCGATCCAGCTGGCAGGAAAATTTTGATGCTTTTGAAGGCACCTGAACATTGGCCACTGTTAGTGCTGAATCATCAGATACAGGTAGAATCTGACCAAGGTAAGGTTGTTATTGTAATATCTACGACTACCTTTAAGGAATATTTGAACCCAGCAAGGGTGTCACTAGACGTCACAAGATTATTGGGCACGTTTAATAACATTGGAGAGATTTCTGGAGATGTTGCCCATGGCAACCAATCAGCAATTAGATTTCAATAGCCACATATAAGTTAGAAAACAAAAGCAAAGATCTGATTGGTTGCTATAGGCAACATCTCCAGAAATCTCCAGAAATTTATCTCCAATGTGAAAATTAAATACAGGTATGAGATCTCTTATCCTGGATGCTATGGAACTAGGGTTTCCATGTAAAAGGTTTTTTTCTCTAATTTGAACCATTAGTTAATAAACATTTAAACATTAAATTAACCCTGTCATATTGTTTAACCCCCAGTATGGATTTAGGCAGCGTAGTTAGCATCAAGTAAAAAGTACAGCTATATTATTACAGATTAAAGAAATAATTATTTGCTTAAAATGGACTTAATAGGGAGTGGCCCTCCTGTAATTTTGAAGTGTCATTTCTCTGTTGTTCTAAACCCTTTTAACCTACATAGCACTTTCCATACTTTAGCTTTAAATACTGTTTCCTAACCATGATCAGTCCTTGATTATAATCAAGAGTTAACAAATACTGGAAGCTGTAGGTCATCAACAGATGGAGATGAGAATTAAGACACACGATGAGGACCTAAATACAACAATCTTTAGTTAAGGAGAAGTTTCATGCAGGGATCCACTATGTCCTACAAGTTGTTCAATGATATTAATATAATTTGATAATATTAATTGCATTTATAAAGCACCAACATATTGTAAGGGTTGTGGGATCAGGCAGATGAAGATGAAGTAATGTAAGTATACATGTGTTGATTCAGAAGGATAGTGGACCCTACTCACAAAAGCTTACAGTTCAAAGAATATGGCCTGGAATACTAGAGATTTAGTAAAGCTGTTCATACAAGGATACATTGGCTTCTTTGGTGAGGTTATGAAAGAAGACGATCATTGGCCATTTTCGATATCTACACGGTGGTGAAATTTTCAACGCTGGGCCCACAATGAGAGGCATGTGTAGTCTCATCTTGTGTGAATCACATCAGCAGTCTAATGTAGTCATCTCCAGTTATCCATGGGAAAGGCTGTAGCTTTGCACCATACACAGGAAAGTGGAGCAGCCAAGCTATAAGTTAAAGGAACAGTAACACCAACAAATTAAAGTATTGTAAAGTAATGACAATATAATGTACTGTTACTGGTAAAACAGGACCATTTGCTTTAGAAACACAACTATAATTTATATAACAAGCTGCTATGTAGTCATGGGGTCAGTCATTCAAGCAACAGGTTACATAGCAGATGCACTCTGCAGAATGCAATTGTATTCCCTTACCAAGCTGATATGTTTTCTACTAAGTGACCTGTGTCTCTTTATTCAACTTGAATGCCGCCCAATTGCTACACAATAGCTTGTTTCTATTAAAGTGATACTGACACATTCCTATAAAAATCATAGGAATGGGTCAATATCAAGTAGGTGCTGCACCAGCAATAGTTCCCCTCAAAGTCGCCCCCAGCCCGGCGAATCTTTGTGCAGCTAACCAGCTGACACTATTAACGGATCTTCTGTGTTGTTTTACAGACGCTGGGGGTGGAGCAATCCTCCCATAGGCTGAAGTCCTGTTTTCATTTGTAATTAGCCTAGGGAAGTATTCTGCCGCCCCCAGCCAAGTGTCACTGAAACAGCACAGAAGATCATTTAGCAGTGTCTGAGGGTCGGGTTAAAACAGGTTCCTGGGGCTCGTGGCGGCTTTGAGGGGAACTATTATGGTTGCAGCATCTACTTGATACTGACATATTCCTATGATTTTTATAGGAACTTGTCGGCATTGCTTCAACTACAGTACTATATAAACTATAATTGAATTACTTTAAAACACTTTCCTTTTCCGCTTTTACTATTCCTTTAATGCTGCCCCATCTATAATCAGTGTGAGTCCCTAAGGGCTAGGGATTAAGAGCGGGTGGGGTTGGGGTGGATTTCTAGTTTAAGTGGGTATAATTATGCCAGATCGGGTGTGGCGTTAAACATCAAATATTTATTTTTATAAGGCTATGGGCACACAGGCTGTTGTCAGTCTGAGTATTTTTGAAGGATGGGAGAAGCAGTCCTCAGTGCCTTTGCTCCATTGATTTAAATCCGTTCAGCCTATGTGTAATCAAACATTGAGCTGAAACTGAGGTCAGTATTTGGAGGAGGCAGGCTGCGGCTGGGGGAGCAGAGGGTGCTTTGCGGCTGGGGACCCCCCAGTCCACTGCTGGATCTGAGATTAGAAGCTTGAAATAAACCCTATATAAATACTTTACTGGAGACAGTAAAATGGCTGCAGGGCTGGAACTACGGTTTGGCAGAAATGGGCGGCCCTCAGGCAGTGGCCTAACTACCGGGGATGCAGGGGGTGTGATTGCATCCGGGCCCGCACCCCCTGGGGCCCTCTGGACGCTTGTGCTGATGTGAAGGTGCACTGAAAACTGCGTCCAAGCCCAACCTGCCTTAGTTACATTACTGGCTTCAGGCACTCCCCACAAAGATTAGTAGTGAGCTCACCCATTCAAACTGAAGGACTAAGTTGTGGGATGGACATGTTCTGACATGGTGCTGGGTTGAGTAGTATTGCCTTGCTGTGCATTAATAATAGTTGCCAATAGCTCTGAATGACAGACACGAGTAGGGCAGCTACTTGGCTGGTAAATATGACGTTTGATGCCTATGTTATTAGTAGGAAATTAACTTGGAATTTTTTCCTAACCTGAGCGGATGCAGAGGAACAGGTGAAGATATAAAAGGCACAGATTTGCAGTCGGACAATGGTGTAACTTTTTGTTATTTGGCCCCACAGCAAATTAATTTTAGAGCCCCAACATATCCAAAGGTTGTCCTTTTTTACCAATATATGTTGCAATTGCTCATCAATTAGGACCTCATGGACCCCCCCCCCACACCTATAATTGGGGTTGCCACCTGGCCGGTAAAAATTATATTTGATGCCAATGCTATTAATAGGAAAATCCGCCAAGAATATAGTAAGGCCGGCATTTTTGTCCAGAAAAGATAGCAACCCTACCTATACCCCCTGCAGCTGTAGATCTGTTTTCTCTGTAGTTAAGCACCTGCTGATGGATAAGGTTTCCAGCCATATTTGCTATATAATACATAAAAGCCATGATTATCTTGTAAATTATATCCTTATAAACAGAGAGTGCTGATGTCATCAGTTATACACGGTGAGTAGTGGCGTAATTTTTATCACATGACTCAATAAAACTTGGGTAACTAAAATACACCCGTTGCAAAATACATATTAGAAGTTACCTTGGAGTTCCATGACCTGGCCTTTGGCCTCGTGTTTTTATTTGGTCTAGGGTCGCCACCTGGCCAGTATTTTTGATGGTTGATCCCAATGTTATTAATAAGAAAAAAAGATAAATATATAGGAAGGCCGGTAGTTTTCAAGAAAAGGTGGCAACCCTAGACTAGGGGGGGCAGAGGGGGATTTGTAGCTGGGGGCCCAGGGGTGGTTTGGGTATGGTTGCCACTTGGCCGGTATTTTACCGGCCTGGCCGGTATTTTTGATGGTTGATCCCAATGTTATTAATAGGAAAAAAAGATAAATATATAGGAAGGCCGGTATTTTTTTCAGGAAAAGGTGGCAACCCTAGGTTTGGGGTCCCCTGAGGCAGCAGCCAGTTACAACTTATGGGTGGCAAAAAGGCACAGCCGAATTTTATGGTTTTAACTCAGAAACAACTTGTTCCATCTGCTCTGCCACGTCACTGATTTTTAAGCAGAATGAGGCGGCTGCCTCAGTCCCAGGCCAGCAGTTTTATTCAAAATCTACTCAACAACTCCTGCCAAATTCTGAAAGGAATTATGGGTCGTAATAATCCCCTTATCTACCCTATTTCCCCAATGTCCACTGTGCTCTCAGGATCCACCATAGAGACCATTTTGAAATGTTAATGTCACTTTCCCCGGGTTGGGGGGTCAATATTACCTCAGAGTTCTCTCACCTTTTACACACTGGCATCAACCCATAACAACCAATCAGCGTTTAGCTTTTTTTCCAGTCAGTTTCAGGTAGAATAACGATAGCAAATATGTGATTGAGTGTCATGGATATCTGCCAGAGGCAAATTTGATATAGTAACAAACGCACCCAGATTAAGACGCCCCACCACCACTCGGTATCATACACCAGCAAGTCTTTACAGAGAAAATGTGAGCGCTGCTTATTTTCTCCGTCTACTCTTAGTTACTCTACTAACTTATTTTCCAGTGTAAGCATTCCCGCGCCCCCAAATATGGGGCCGGGCTCTCCCACAAAGGGGCGGCGCTTCTATGACGTTTGTGAGATTCTGTGGTGTGATTGGTTGCCAGTATGAGAGCGGCAGCTGTGTTGTGAGGCCGAGGCTTGGAAGGCGCAGCTGAGAGAGGGAGTGGCAGGATCTGAAGACGTAACGTGTGGGGTGTGTGGTGTGTAAAGAACTGTGATCTTGTAAACTGACAAAAGGAAAGCGGAGGTAAAAGCACCGGGGAGAGACTGAATGCGGGCAGCTATGAGACAGTTCTGTGCAGGTAAGTGCGGATGTGTGTGTGGTGGAGGGCAGCACTTTGGAAGCCTCTGCTTCTTGTGAGGGAGTTGAAGCTGCACATCATCTTTACAGAAAGTGTCTTAAACACCTGGGCATCTTTGCCTCTCCCACCATCATGACTGGGAATTGTAGGTTTATATGCAGGAGCCCTGCCTGGGCTATTCCATTCTACAAGGGACAGACTGACAGCAAATACCAGCCACTCCACAAGGGACAGACTGACAGTAGAAGCCAATCATTCCACAAGGAACAGACTGACAGTAGAATCAATCATTCCACAAGAGACAGACTGACAGTAGAATCAATCATTCCACAAGGGACAGACTGACAGTAGAATCAATCA
>CM044444.1:6777940-6789758 GCA_024363595.1 Xenopus borealis | reverse complement strand
CAGTAGAATCAATCATTCCACAAGGGACAGACTGACGTTAGAAGCCAATCATTCCACAAGAGACAGACTGACCGTAGATGCCAATCATTCCACAGTTCATTCGAACTGGCTTTAAGGCTGGGTTCCCCAGCCAGGTCTGGACTGAGATTCAAAACAATCTCTGGGATTTCAGGTACACAGAGGTCAAAATAACCCTCCACAGGTCTGAAATCAGAGACCATCTAAGGTATTCGACTATAGACCTTCTGGTCCGTGGTAGAGTGTACAGCTTTCCAGTCCTGGCCTGTACCCAACCACTACTTCAATCCTGCTCCATCCCCACAGTTTTGTAGACTATGGCCCACAATAATGGGATGACTTTTCTTCATCTATAGAAGTTCAGTGGGGTCTCTCTACAAAAGTTAGTCCTACTGTCTTAATGGAATGCGATCACTCTACCACAGTTACTCTCTATGGGGAGAGATGCCAACTGAGTTCAATCTTCTATTTATAGGTCCATTGTCTGGTACCCTCTAGAGTGAGGTGACTCTTCCACTCTGTGTTGCTTCTTCAGTCTCTCCTCCATTACAGTAGCTTTCCTTAGGCTAAATTATCATTGCAATCATTTATAAAGCATCAGCATATATTTACAGAACTGTACACAAAAGTACATAATGGACATACAGGCAGACCAAAACAGTCGGTGCAGTGAGGGCACTGCCCACAAGAGCTTACAATGTAATGGTGCGTTTGTGAATGAATAACATCTGAATAGATCTATGTGGGGTTCTCTGGTCACCAATCTTTCTGAATGGGTGGGGAAAGGTCTTCAATAAACCATCAATCAACTCTGAATAATACAAAGCCCACTGCTGTCAGTCTGTCCCTTGCCCTTGTGGAGTGGCTCAATACTGTAGATAGTACCCCCGCCCCCCGCGCTTTCTCCCCACATAGTACAGTATTCTAAAAAGTGTCCCTGAATAGCATGCTCACTTATTTATGCAGTGTAGCACAGAGGAGTAGGGATGGGTGAATTTGACCCGTTTGGCTTTGCCGAAAATTTGCAGCTGGCGTAAATGAGCCAAGGTGCATTAAAGTGTATGGGTGACAAATGTTTTTTGACGCAAAGCAAAATTTTTTTTTTTTTGACGCACGTCATTTTTTTTCTCCCATTGAAGTCTATGGTCATCATTTCCACAGCGGAACTCTGCATAGGCTCAATCTTTTGGATCTTTGGTCTTCTTCTGTAAGGGGCGCTCCCCCTTACAGAAGATCCACGAAAACTTCCATAAATTGCTGAAGAAGATCTGAAAAAGACTGAAGATACGGAAGATGGCCACCATGAGCTCTATTGCGTTACTCTGCATAAATAAGCGAGCATAGTATTCAGGAACACTTTATGGAATAATCTACTATGCGGGGAGGAAGCAGGGATGGGGGCTACCTAGGGTGGTAGATGTGGCTTTTCTTGTTGGGGGGTTTAGTTCTCCTTTAAAGGGATACTGTCATGGGAAAACATGTTTTTTTCAGTGCTGCTCCAGTAGTCTTCTGCACTGAAATCCATTTCTGAAAAGAGTAAAAAGATTTTTTTATATTCAGTTTTAAAATCTGACATGGGGCTAGCCATTTTGTCAACTTCCCAGCTGCCCCTGGTCATGTGACTTTTTTTTTATGAGGAAACTGCTTTCTGGCAGGCTGTTGTTTTTCCTTCTCAATGTAACTGAATGTGTCTCAGTGGGACCTGGATTTTACTATTGAGTGTTGTTCTTAGATCTACCAGGCAGCTGTTATCTTGTGTTAGGGAGCTGTTATCTGGTTACCTTCCCATTGTTCTGTTGTTAGACTGCTGGGTGGGGGAAAGGGAGGGGTGATATCACTCCAACTTGCAGTACAGTAAAGAGTGACTGAAGTGTATCATAGCACAAGTCACATGAATTGGGGCAGCTGGGAAATTGACAATATATCTAGCCCATGTCAGATTTCAAAATGAAATAAAAAAAAACTCTTGCTCTTTTGAGAAATGGATTTCAATGCAGGATTCTTCTGGAACAGCACTATTAACTGATGCATTTTGGAAAAAAAAAAAATTCCATGACAGTATCCCTTTAAGGAGTAAGCAGAGAAATATTCCTCATCGATAAAATCACATAGACAAAAGGATGGCAGGAGAATCTCTGTTCCTTTCTGACAAACTGACTGATTATGGCAGCTGACTACATTGCACAAAATTGCCAGGTATTTGAGGCTTACGGTGTTCCAGGCTATTATGGAAGAGTTCACAAGTAAAGTTCAGGAATTTGTTTTCCTGTTCTATAACAAATTACAGTGGTTTGCTCTGTAAACTGTAATTTAGTGACATGTACGCACAAAGGAAATAAGCACAAACCAGCTGAAAGCGACTTTTGACTTCTTCCTGTTAGTCTTTTTTTTTATTTTTTTATTCTCCCATGTCCTTTTACTGTGGATATTTAATGTTGTTATCAATGCTACTTTTTTCATAATAATGACGTATTACACTATACAGATCTAAAATTTTGCGACTTCCTACTGTGGGTAGTGCCACGATGGGGGATTATTGGTGTTTATGTTGCTTAAAGAACCAGTAACATTAAATTGTGGGTTTTTTTGTTTTCTTTTAAAAAGTCATTGGTAAACATAGAAAAATAAACACTAAGACAAATAACACTTTTAAAACTCAAAGCCTTTATTAAGAAATAACTTAATGAAACTCTGCTTTCGCTCCTCTTCAGAAAAGGGGATCAGGTGACAATCCATTGTGCGGCGCTCGATTTCTCCTCCCTGGCTGTCTCCTATAAGAAAAGCAGGGAGGAGAAATCAATCGCCACATTATGGATCACCTCTAGGGTTGCCACCTTTTGAAAAAATTATTACCGGGGGGCGGGGCCAAAAGGGGGCCGAGCGTGATGTCAAAGAAGGCGGGATGTGACGTCAAGGGGGCGGGGCGTGACATCAAAGGGGGTGGAGCCACACAAGCGATCGGATGAAGACGCGAGAAATGTAAGTTTTTATTGGACTTAAGGCAAGGGCCATTTTTAAGGGGTATTACAAATTTACCGGCAGCTACATTGCCGGTAAATTTGTAATACCGGCCTTGGCTGGTGTTTTACCGGCTAGGCCGGTAAAATACCGCCCGGGTGGCAACCCTAATCACCTCATTGGCTTTTCTGAAGAGAAGCAGAGTTTCGGTAAGTTCTTTCTAAGTAAATGCTTTGCCTTTTAAAAGTATTGTCTTGGTGTTTATTTTTCTATGTTTACTAACAAATTTATTAAAAAAAAATTTTAATGTTACGGGTCCACAACGTGCATGGGGAACTGGGTTTTTCAGGATATAATTTGGATCGCCATACCTTAAGCCTACTAAAAAATCCTTTAAACATTCACTAACTGCAGCTTTCAATAGTATTATCTATTTTGGGGGGGAGGGGGGACGTCAAATACAAAATTACAATGTACAGTTTTATTAGTACAGAGCAGAAAGGAAATCATTTTTTAAAATCTGAATTATTAAATTATGGGCCTTCCCCCTAATTTACAACTTTCTGGATGATGGGTTTCTGGATAACTGATCCCATACCTGTACATAAATGTATGAAGCATTAGTCTGGGTTTTACATTATGCCTTATTATGCGGCCGCCACAGTAATCATTCCATTAATAAATAAGCTTTTAATAATATTCACTCGCATAGAAAGAAAACTTTTTGTATTATCTCAGTGGGTTGATGATGATTTTAATTGTTATCAGTTTTCAGAGTCTTTGGGACATACTGAACAAACTTAAAGGGGTTGTTCACCTTTGAGTTAACTTTTAGTATAATGTAGAGAGTGATATTCTGAGACAATTTGCAATTGGTTTTCATTTTTTATTGTTTGTGGTTTTTGAGTTATTTAGCTTTTTATCAAGCATCTCTCTATTTTGCAGTGTCAGCAATTTGGTTTCTAGGGTACAGATTACCCTAGCAACCCTGCATTGATTTGAATAAGAGACTGGAATATGAATAGGAGATGGAGTGAAAAGAATGATAAGTAATAAAAAGTAACAATAACAATACATTTGTAGCCTTACAGAGCATTTGTTTTTAGAAAGTGTCAGTGACCCCCATTTGAAAGCTGCAAAGAAATATAAGAAAATTGCAAATCATTAAAAAACTATGAAAAATAAATAATGAAGACCAATTGAAAAGTTTCTTAGAATTGGCCCTTCTACAATATACTAAAAGTTAAATTGAAGGTGAACCACCCCTTTAAACAAAACTTTTTTATTAAGATTATTATCCTGGTTTTATGTAGTGCCAGATATTCTTCATCATTGAAATCAGTCCCTGCCTAAGTAGATCAATTTCAGAGGCCTGATCACATTCACACACTTCAGACAAAGTAGGCTCAGCTCTATCAGGGGCCTTATTCCACATCAACATTGTACCTATAATTCTCATTTCTATTACAAAGTCTCTTAAGATTGTTTACGCATCTTGACGCTTTTTCCAAACCAGATAGAACACATTCACTGGAACTATGCACATTTATCCAGAACAATCCGTGTACAGGTATGGGTATCTGTTATTCGGGAAACCCATTATCCAGAAAGCTCCAAATTAACTAAAGGCTGACTCCTATAGGGGACTCCTATAAGCGCCGAAAATTTGCTAGCATTGGCTTCCCCGACGTTCGCCGTACTTCGGAAAGCGTAATTTCGCCAGTGCTATGCAAATTCACTAAAATGCAAAGCTGTGCATTTACGCTAGCGATGCCTAATTTGCATATGGTGCGAAGTTAAACGTATAATAGAAGTATATGTTACAGCCGCTACATTCCACTACACAAGCCCAGGAAACCTTTAATAAATTAAATAAAGTTGTCCTATTGCCCTACACATGACCAGGCAAAATGACCTGAGCTGCACCTACACACCAATAATACAACAACAAAAAAAACACTTGCTGGTTCAGGAATTTTTTGTTGTAATATTGATGTGTAGGTGCATCTCAGGTCATTTTACCTGGTCATGTGCTTTAAGAAAGAACCAGCATTTAGGATGGAACTGCTTTCTGGCAGGCTGTTGTTTCTCCTACTCAATGTAACTGAATGTGTCTCAGTGGGACCTGGATTTTACTATTGAGTGTTGTTCTTAGATCTACCAGGCAGCTGTTATCTTGTGTCATCTGGTTACCTTCCCATTGTTCTGTTGTTAGGCTGCTGGGGGGAAAGAGAGGTGGGTGATATAACTCCAACCTGTAGTACAGCAGTAAAGATTGACTGAAGTTTATCAGAGCACAAGTCACATGACTGGGGGCAGCTGGGAATAGCCAATATGGCTAGCCCCATGTCATATTTCAAAACTGAATATAAAAAAATCTGTTTGCTCTTTTGAGAAATGGATTTCAGTTTAGAAGTCTGGTGGAGCAGCACTATTAACTGATGCGTTTTGAACAAACCATTTTTCCCATGACAGTATCCCTATGAATCTACTAGAAAATAATTTAAACATTAAAGGGGTTGTTCACCTTTGAGTTAACTTTTAGTATAATGTAGAGAGGGATATTCTGAGACAGTTTGCAATTGTTTTTCATTTTTTATTGTTTGTGCTTTTATAGTTATTTAGCTTTTTATTCAGCAGTTCTCTAGTTTGCAGTGTCAGCAATTTGGTTTCTAGGGTACATATTACCCTAGCAACCCTGCATTGATTTGAATAAGAGACTGGAATATGAATAGGAGATGGACTGAACAAAATGATAAGTAATAAAAAGTGGCAATAACAATACATTTGTAGCCTTACAGAGCATTTGTTTTTAGATGGTGTCAGTGACCCCCATTTGAAAGCTGCAAAGAAACAGAAGAAAATTTCAAATAATTAAAAAACTATGAAAAATAAATAATGAAGACCAACTGAAAAGTTAATTAGAATTGTCCCTTCTACAATATACTAAAAGTTAACTTGAAGGTGAACCACCCCAATAGGCTAGTTTTGTTTCCAATAAGGATTACCTTAGTTTTATTATTACAGATACATTTTAAAATTTGGATTATTTGTATTGGAGGCGGCCTTTCCATAATTTGGAGCTTTCTGGATAACGGGTTTCAGGATAACCGATCCCATCCATGTACAAGGGATCTTCAGATAAATGGTTACGATATTATACAATGTCATCTAATATATATTCGCCTTTCACTCCCTAATAACTCTGTGACTAACAGCCCTGATGTCTGAGAAATACCCGCTAGTTCCGGACAGGGAAATATTGATGTTTTTTTGCCCATTCTTCTTGGCAGAATTGGCCAGGTGCTCGTGTATTGGTGGGGATTGTCTTTTTACTGCAGCCTTCAAGTCTGACCACATTTCTTTCCATTGGAATCAAGTCTAGCCTTGGGCTGGGTCACCACAGAGCATTAACTTATTGCTGAGCCGCATTATTGTTACGTCTCCATTGTGCTTCTGGATCATTATCTTGTTGAAAGTGGAGTCATCTCCCCAGTGCCAGGATTGTGGCAGTTTGGAACAAGTTTTCCTTCAGCAAATGACTGCCTTTATTTTTCATTCATCAATGTTGTATGGGGAAAAAGCACACCTATATGCCGGCAATTGCCCTTTAAATGGAAAGCCTGGGATCCTCTGCACACCACTTATTCAGGGTGTATTTACCTCTTATATACCGGCAATTGCCTTTTAAATATTTTATTGCAGCAAAATGTAGCAGAAGCTTTCGGCAAAATCTGAGGCTCCTAAGGGGGGTTCCCGAAAGCTTGAGCTACATTTTGCTGCAATAAATGATCTAAAAGGCAATTGCCGCCGTATAGGAGGTAAATACACCCTGAATAATCAGGTAAGTGCTGTGCGGAGGATTTGTTTTGTTTGTGCCATTTTTTATTCTCAGGTTTTCCATTGATTTTCACAGGTCTCTAGGCTGCACTGCTGCCAAGCACCCCCAGCCATAAAGCCGTCAGCTCCATATTTTGCTTACTTATCATTTTGGATAAAGTCACTGGTCCGTAGTCAGTTGGTGAGGAAACCTGTATTTAACACCTGCCATAGCATCCCTGACACCCACTTGCTATCCACTCTGTTTGCAGCTACCAAACACAGGCTGTTCTTGGCACCCAATGTATTTTGGAATAGTATTCAGTGTGATTTTGTACATTCATATTAGCAAGGGTATACAGGCACACACTTAGAGGTATGTTGCTTAAAGGCAGGCCCGGACTGGCCATTTGTGGGTTAGGGCAAATGCCAGAGGGGCTGCTATAAGGTGCCATAGAAAGTCAGTGTTTAGTGGGCTGGTGGGGGCTGTTTGGGCCTCTATGTGGGCTGATGGGCCTCTTGTGTACCTGAAATGCCAGGGCCTATTTTAATTCTCAGTCCAGTCCTGCTTAAAGGAGAAGGAAAGGTCATTTACATCTGGTGGTGCCAAAAGTTAGGCACTCCCAAGTGATTATATTATATATTTACCTGAAACCTCCCATCAGCCGAAAACTGCACCATCCTGGAGTTATTCCAGTGAGAACCATGGAGCGATCCTCTTCCTGCTTCTTCTTTCTTCAAATTTCTCAGGGCTGATGCACGTGCAGCAGAGTGAAATAGCCGACGTTTTCATCTTTTTTGTTCTAATGCGCATGTACAGCTGCAAGAAGAACGAAGAAGCCGGAAGAGGATCTCACGGTGATTCTCACTGGAGTAACCCCGGGCCCGGTGTAGTTTTCTGCTGATATGAGCACAGACCTGGGGTGTCCGGTAAATATATACAATCACCTGGGAGTGCCTAACTTTTGGCACCCCCAAGTGTTTATTGCCGTTCCTTCTCCTTTAAAGCAGTTTATTGCTAATAGATGCACCACAATAGTGCAAGCTATAACCAGGGGCGCTCCGCCAATTAGGCGAGTTGAGGCACTCGCGTCAGGCGGCAGCGCCCCCATTGTTACCAGGGCCGGCAAAAATGCCGCTCCTGGTAACTAAGAGCTGAATTTCCGGTTTTCAACTGTGGGGGGGCTGTGGGGAAGGGGCGGGCGGCAAATTCAAGGCCGCCTCAGGCGGCAAAGTGCATGGGATCGCCCCTGGCTATAACACTATATTTACACTGCAGAATGCTTTACCATACCTGAGTAAACAGCTCTAGACACTGTCTCTGTTTGTTTAGGATAGCAGCTGCCATATTAAGAGGGAGGGGAGAGAGAAGCAAACTGAGCATGCTCAAGCCCTAGAAGTTTAAGCTGAAAACAGGAAGTCTGATACAGAAGCCCATGTGACACAATAGAAGGAAAGAAATGCTGTTTCTTTTGCCCAAGAACTCAGAGCAGCATTACTTTGAGGGTTTACTGGTGTATTTACATAGACCTTTCTGATAAAGCTTACTTAATTTTAGCCTTTCCTTCTCCTTTAAGACTGTGTTCTGTTGCTGTGATATTTATATCTGCGTACCATGAGATTTTTGTCACTTTACCTGCTAGTTTTGTTTCCTCTTGTCTCTCGTGTTTGGCTCATTAGCAGGTCTCAGATGTGCGGCTGCTCTCGATGTCGGTAAAATCAGCAGGAAGAGAGGAAGTTTGTTAAAATGTGCCATCTTCACCGATTAAAGGGTCCGCGTTGTTTTACTGCTGACTGGTTTTAGCAGGAGGCCACAATGAATGTGTAGCTGATGCTTTTTCAGACATATACTCATGTATTATTTTTATTATTCATTTGATTTTATGGTGACGACAGCCTTACCTTGAACTGCATGGTTTGTGAAATAGTATGTGGGAAGAGCAAGGAGCAAAGCTTGCAGACTTGATAGGCTGCCTACAGCGTTCTTTTGCTTTATAAAGAATGGCCAAGTTTGTTTTGTTCAGTGTCTTGTATATTTAACATGAGAAATAATGAGACAACATACAAACCAATAATTCCACCAGATCTGTGATCTCTTCTTGTGGTTTGTACTTTGTGATACCTTCATTTTATTTTCCAGACACACAGTTTCCCCCCCCCCCCATATTTTCATCTAGCTAGAAGACTTGGCATTTGAAAAATGTCATACTGATATTTCCTGTAGATTAAAAAAAAATGCTCTTTTTGGTGCTGAAATTCTCCAGTGTTTCGAAACATTCCAGTCTGCATTGTGCCATAGGATAAACATGTTTCTGTCGGTTCCATTGCATCAAAGGAAAGATGAAAAAGCTTAATTTTTTTAAACGTTTCACATTCATCCGAGTGGCTTCTTCAGGTCAACTGATGTAATAGGGAATTCCCAAGTATTTAAACCCTTTAGGGCAGTGGTCTTCAAACTTGGCCCTCCAGCTGTTAAGGAACTACAAGTCCCACAATGCATTTGCCTGACTGTGGCTGTCAGACTCCATCATTGCATTGTGGGACTTGTAGTTCCTTAACAGCTGGAGGGCCAAGTTTGAGGACCACTGCTTTAGGGTAAGGCCAGTTGGGGAGCCTGGCGACCAGAGCTTGGTCATGGACATCAAGCCCCCATTCATAAACAAGATTTTGGCACAATGCAAAGTCTGCCTTAATGACAGAGCCCACAAAATGGCTGCTCCCTGCTGCTTGTGATTATGAATCCCAAGATAAAAAACAACATTTACATATTTTTTTTATAGTGTAAGTTAAGTTTATTTGTCTTGACTTACATCATAAAATACAATTTCATATTATTTCTTAAGGTGACAGGTCCCCTTTAAATTGTTGGTAGGGCCCTCTGCCCACTTGACAAAAGGGCTAATAATTAGGGCCGCTAACCTGTATTTGTCCCTGTCATTGAACATAGTGGCCGTGCAGCCTTCGGAAGTTCAGTTTAGGCCGCAAACAACCCTGCCATTTAGTAGTGGTAATTGTGTTGTGTCCGCCATGGACATCGTGACATTTATGACTGTATAATCTGTTTACAGTCCAATATTTTATAATAATTTTTTTGTGAAATTATTATAGCAAGAACATGATAAACTTTGTTCTTCAGTTGCCGTATTGACATTTAGGGCCATCCACACAACATGATTGAGGGTAGTGAGTAACAGATCCGCTGGTATTGCTCATTGTTGGGTCAGACCATTGTCTTTGAAATAGGCAGCGAATCCATTTTCTTGACCGCTCCCCAGAGCTGTTCCAAAAAATTTGTAAATGTCTCAGCTCATTAGGAATTTTGATTGATTGATCTGATTGTCCGGAAGCTTTTGATCTATGGTGAAATATCCACCGTTTAATATTTGATTCCGTTGCCACTAAATCTGGATCCCTTGCATAAAAACCCTAGGATTAATTAAATGTTTTTTCTGTCCTGTGTGGTGAGGGAGAGGTGGCTGTTGGTTAACTAGGTGAAAATGTCATTTCTCCGGCTGTACAACTTCTGGGTGTGCCTGACCAGCTAATGTTTCTAACCTTTTATCTCTTTCTGAAGTAAGCAGCCAGGCATTCGGGATTTTTAATTTCTGTAATAAAAATGGGTGTTCCCCTGGGGCATTTTGGTTCAAGAAGGTAAGCTACATCCATCGCCTCTTAGACTGCAGGTGCTCAGATGCCAACATTGTAAAAGTGAGTAGGATAATGGCAAAGTAATATGTTGAAATGGAATTGGAAATAACATCACAGTAATTGGTAATATGGAAAGTGCGAAAGTGAGTTTCCCTTTTGATGCTCTTGTGACAAGTGCTTTGTAGGGACTAATTTGTTTCTGTTATTTATATGTTGAGTGTAATTGTCACCTATTCATCCGAATGAACAAGAGAATAGCCTAATACATGTGCAATGCCATTAAACTATTTGAAATGCCATTAACTAACTCGAATGGGAGGTTATTTCTGAAAGAACACGAACGTCTGTTCGCTTGAATATGAACGACCCAAGAATTCTAAATGAATTTGAATCGAGTTTTCCTCCAGAAAAAAACCTTTGACTTTTGCTCAACAACGGGGCATCATTTTTGCAGGGAAACTTGCCAAAAATTTGGCTCATCGCTACTCTTAACGGGGTTGTTCAACTTCAAACTACTAGTTGTTTTCAGATAGATCACCAGAAATTAATTTTTCCAGTTACTTTCTATTTGTGACCAATTTTCTATTATTGAAGTGTAAAGTGTTATTTTTTACCTTCAAAAGCAGCTCTGGGAGGGGGAATGTAGCCCATTGATACATTTAATGGATACATTTCTTTTCTTTGTCCCTGCTGAACAGAATCTCTGGGTTCCATTACAGGCAGCTGTTAGAATTGATACAATAGTTGCTAATACTCCAGAGATGCTGCTGAGAAATGGATCGACTAAATGTTGCAAAACTGAAACAGTTTAGAGTCTGCACCTGAATTACTGAGCTGATCGAAAATTCTAATTTACCATTCAAACCTTAATAACTCTGCCCCTATATGTTTCATGCTAATCTCACATGTGACCTTTTATTCCTATGAATGCTAGAGCGAATACTATTAGCAAATGCTGCCCTAGTTTGGATAATGGAAATAGCCACATTTCAGGGCAAATTCACTAAAAAGTGCAACTTCGTCAGCATCCGCTTTGCTCACATCGCAACACTTCGACAGGCGTAGATTCGCCAGGACAGCGCTAATTCACCTAAATGTGAAGTTGCATCAATGGCACCAAACGCTGGTGAAGTTGTGCTAGTGTTACTTCGGCAAGCAAAGTGAAGTTGCGCTAGCAGTGCCTAATTTTCATACGGCGGTAAGTTAAAGTTCAATGGACGTATATGTTGCAGCAAATACATTAAATTACACAAGCCTGGGAAATCTTAATAAAATAAAATAGAGTTGTTTTATCGCCCTACACATGTGGCCACTATATAGTTTATGTTCCATATGTTAGGAAATGTAGGGGGGAAGCCGGGTACCCCCAAAAAAA
>CM044444.1:6755567-6768821 GCA_024363595.1 Xenopus borealis | reverse complement strand
CTGCATGAAGACACAATGAAGAGAAACAGATGCTGAGAGAGGAATAGTGAACATAAACTTATTTAAGAAACAATGCAGAATATTTAACTGATTGTTTTTACAAAGTTTCTGATTTCGGTATGTTGAAGCTTGTATTACATTTTCATTTTTGTGATCGTTCCCCTTTAAATTGTGCAATGAGTAATTTTTTTCTTTGTGCAATAATTAACAGTAACCTGTAAAGTCTGGTACAGGAAAGTAACCAGTAAGGAGAAAATAGTACTTCCTTTCTTTCTAGAGGGGAAATTCAGTGTTCAGCCTAAATGTAACGCATACAACTGTTAAAGTTAACTGTAAAAGTTCCGTAACAGTTTTAACTGTGTACCATTATATCACTGGCAGCTCTCACTTGCTACAGTTTTTACCAAAGACGCCTCTGGTTGCAAGGGGTCTCTGCATGATTATCAAGAGGGATATGAAAGCCAGAAATCTGTTGTAGCAAAGTTAAATATTTTTTATTTGCACAAAAAACACAGACAGAAATCACCATTGTTCGATCTTACTTGCAGTACAGCAGTATAGAGTGATTGATCAGAACACAAGTCACATGACTGGGACAACTGGGAAACTGACAATATGTCTAGCCCCATGTCAGATTTCAAAATGAAATATAAAAAATACCCATGAAAGTATCCCTTAAAGACCTTGAGGTGGGCAATATTAGGTTGATCGCAATAATCGGTATAGGGGATGACCTGAACAAGCCGATGCAGTCCTCACCCTGACAGGATTTTCAAATCTGCTGACATCTGGGCAATTTTTGGGCAGTTCTTGGTCCGTTAACCCCATCAGAGGGCCCCATACATGGGCCAATAAGCTACTGACTCAACCCTCCAGTCTTTCAAGGGCAAGTTGGACCCTAGCAACCAGATATGCTGGGGAAGTCATTAAACAAAACATACACACAAAACAAAGAAATGATTTTAGATCATGCCACTTGCCCAATTTTGAGTATTTTAGTATTTTTGTAGAATGGCCAACTTTTCAATTGGTCTCCATTTTTTTTTATGGTTTATAAATGATTTTCCTTCATCTGACTCTTTCCAGCTTTCACTGACCCCCCATCTAGAAACAAATGCTCTGTAAGGCTACAACTTCATTGATAACTCATCTTTCTGTTCATATTCCAGTCTCTTATTTGTTATTTGGACCCTAGTGACCAGATGGCTTGAAGTTGTAAACCGGAGAGCTGCTGAATATAAAGCTAAATAAGTCAAAAAACACAGATAATAAAAAATGAATACCAATTGAAGATTGTTTCATAATATCACTCTCTACATCATACTAAAAGTTAACACAAAGGTGAACAACTCCTTTTAATTTAAAGGTGAACTATTCCCTTATGTGGATTAATGAGCAGGTTGTGTGTGTGTGTGTGGAGCTGGGGATCGGTGTGTCTATAGGCTTCATGCACAGAGATAGAAAGTGGGTTGAAGTGAATATCTAGGAAGTATTTTTATTGGTGCCTTCAGGGAATAAGGCTCAGTTATGCAAGTAAGGAGTGGCTGAAGTGCTAGGCAAAGAGTCAGACAATCTCAAAAGGAACACATAGTCATTGGAAGTATTTGCACAAGGAATACGGCAGTCGTGGGAGTTGTATCACATAAGTAAACAGGGAGTTGAGCTATAAGGATAGGAATCTGGGAGTCCATAAAATACTTTGCTTAGAATGTTGATGGATAAGACAGGGAGGGGTATATTTATCAAAGAGTGAAGTTCCGCCACTAGAGTGAAATTCCGCCACTCTCCATTCATTTCTATGGGATTTTTTAAGGAGTATTTATCAAAGAGTGAACTTTCACTTCACCCATTGATAAATAGGCCTTTCAAAATCCCACAGAAATGAATGGAGAGTGGCGGATTTTCACTCTAGTGGCGGAACTTCACTCTTTGATAAATTTACCCCGGAGTGTATAGAGCAGGGGTGTAACTACAGATGAAGCAGACCCTGCGGCTGCAGGGGGCCCAGGAGATATAGGAGCCCCATGAGACCCTAATTCGTATAGTATTGGTAAACTGGTCACCCTACAGACATTTTGGGGGTCTGAAAACCAATTTGCTGTGGGGCCCACTAATATCTCGTTACACCACTAGCATAGAGCTATAAGCTATAGGAGATAATTATATTGAGCAATAAAAATAGGGCTTTATTTGAGCCTGATGTAACTTATCTGGTCATTGTGGGTCTTTGAGGGCCTTATAGGTGAGGATGTATGACCCAGGAGCATCCCATAGATAATCTGTAGGGACTAGTAAACTTCTGGGGAAAAAGAATATGGATCAGGCAAATTATATATTTTTTTTTTTTAGGAATTCGGTTTGGGATTTGGCCTTTTTCATCAGGATTCAAATTTGGCGGAATCCTTCTGCCTGTCTGAATCAAATCCGAGTCCTAATTTCCATATGCAAATTAGGGTCTGGGAGGGAAATCGGGGGAAAAAAATAAAGTGAAAAATGTTTTCCCCTTCTCATATGCAAATTAGGATTCAGTTCAGTATTTAGGGGTTTGGCCAAATCCAAAATAGTGGAGTCAGCACATCCCTATAGTTTTTATATATTTTTAGTTTTTAATTAGCGGCTGCTGTCACTTAATTTTCCTTTAATTGTTTATAAAGCAGAGACCAGAGCCAGGGTTTATTTTTCACATATTACTGTATATATCTCCAAACTATAGTTAGATATACCATACTGCTTGCTTAGAGGTTAGATAATTATTGGCTCTATAATACAACAATATATGGCCACATTATTAGGAAAGCAGAACAAACACTTATTTTTTATTATTTGCATTATGTATTTTTAGAGCACCTACATATTTTGTAGCCCTGTATAGTGGACTCTGAACATACACCCAAAAAAATGCCCCATAAAATTTGCATTGAGCATTATGCTTTGGAAAAGGATTAAATAACTCTGATTTCACATGTATACTGTAGATCCAAAACTGTAGTCTCTTGCTTTTGCTGCTTGCTTGCTGTCTGTGCCAGGCATACACCTTCTCTGGGCTATTCCTTATGAACCATAGCGCATTCCAAAAGCATAATAACTAGTGATCAGCGAATTTATTCGCCAAGGGCGAATTCGCAGCGAATTCCCACGATTTGCCACTGGCGAAAACGCCAGCGAAAATTCGGCAAAAAAAAAACAGTCAAAAGCGTGCCGCGACTCGTTTCGCGAATTTCTCTGGAAATTTGCTAATTTTTAGGCGAAACTGGGGAGATTCGCCCATCACTAATAATAACGCATAATGAACGGAATGCCTTGCCCTAAATCTTTTGGATTGAACTGTAGGGTGTAGTATTGTTAAAGGGAAAGTGACATGTTCCAGGTTTTGAAAGAAATATCATATAAAGTTGACCAGCGCTGATCTCGTATTTTTTTTTTTTCCTTCCACCCTAGTGCTAAAATAAAATATTCATCGGTGTCAACCCTAGACACACCTACAAGAACAGTGAAGCTGTGATTGACATCAGGGTTGGGGGTGGGGGGCAAAGCGCTGAAAGGCTGGAGGGCAATTGTAAAGTGTGTCGGAATTCTAACATGATTTTAATTTGATTTAATCCATAACTAATTTAAATAGTTTATGTAAAATCTGAGTATTTGCTTTTTCGTTTGTTTGAAACCAATTCCATGTTTGGTCTCCTGAATGGGAGCAGACATGCTATCAACTAATAAGTTGTTTTTCTATGTTAGCACATAGACTGAGGAAGTGACTGTTCTACTATCTCCCACAGGGTAATGGTTCAGCCCAGACATGCCTTACGTGGATCGTCAGAATCGCAATTGTGGCTTCCTGGACATCGAGGAGCATGAGAACAGCGGGAAATTTCTCCGGCGGTATTTCATCCTGGACACTAGTCAGGACAGTCTCCTATGGTACATGGACAATCCCCAGGTGATCACTTAATCAATATCCCAGGGGAGGGACGAAATGTCGATTAAATAAAGATTAACTTTGAAGAAAAAATTCCCTGTGTGCACCAGCATCTATCCGTTTTTATATAATTGAATTTCTGGTAACATGAGTAACTTATATGGAGGCCTGTGCAACTATATATATATATATATATATATATATATTTATATATATTTATATATATATATATTTATTATCCTCAGTACTACTTTCTCAACTCCCTGGAGATATTTGTCCGTCCCCTGTTTTGGTGGATAAAACGTGGATCAAGTCAAACAGTGTTGCCAAGAAATACAGCTTAGTCATTTTTAAAAACCATCAAAATATTTACATGCTGTGTAGCTGGCAGAGGATTTATAAGTCTTTCCTTTTTCCTGTTTCCTGTTATCATAGCCTGATATTTAAGAATGATGACTTTCTCCCCTTATGTCACCTTAGGCTATTTTTTTTCTTTTCCCTTTTAGAACCTACCGGCAGGTTCTCCTTGCGTTGGTTGTCTGAAGCTGACCTACATATCAAAGGTAAGTGTTCTCTAGCTCATTACTGATCACTAATGTAACTAATACTGACTTGTGTTGCAAATATCAGTGTTTTACGAGCAATCTCTTACTATCACCTCTTATTATCACCTCAATCTCTTAGTATCACCTCTTACTATCACCTCAATCTCTTACTATCACTTCTATCTCTTACTAACACTTCTTGTTATCACCTCAATCTCTTACTTTCACTTTTATCTCTTACTATCACCTCTTGTTATCACCTCTATCTCTTGCTATCACCTCTTATTATCACCTCAGTCTCTTACTATCACCTCTTATTATCACCTCAATCTCTTACTATCACCTCTTATTATCACCTCAGTCTCTTACTATCACCTCAATCTCTTACTATCACCTATCTTATAGGTCAGCGATGCAACCAAACTCCGTCCGAAAGCCGAATTCTGCTTTGGTAAGTAAGGTGTACTTCTTACAGTTTGTATGTTTCTCTTTGTTTTCAATGCCTATTTGATTTGCATTACCGGCTGACACCACTCTGTATATTCTTTGTTTTGGGTAACTACAAGAAAAAAAAACAAAAAAAAAAAACAAATGAATTTACACATTTTTGGTGGCCAGTGTATTGCAGATAAAGCATTTGGAGGTCAGATCAGGAAGCTGGGTCTACAGGAAATAATGTGGTATTCGGGCCTGTGGGGTCTAGCTAGATGAGGCAGGTTAAGATTAAGGTTCACAGTTTGTGTTTTTCATTGATAGCGCTGCTGTGCAAATTCCAAAAACAAATGGCTTTGATGGTATCTTTGTCTCTGTGAAGAGTTTCCCGGAAACAGCATGGCCTTTCTAAGTGTGCCAAAATGGTTAAAGGGGTTGTTCACCTTTGAGTTAACGTTTAGTATAATGTAGAGAGTGATATTCTGAGACAATTTGCAATTGGTTTTCATTTTTTATTATTTGTGGTTTTTGAGTTATTTAGCTTTTTATTCAGCAGCTCTCTAGTTTGCAGTGTCAGCAATTTGGTTTCTATGGTAAAAATTACCCTAGCAACCCTGCATTGATTTGAATAAGAGACTGGAATATGAATAGGAGAGGGACTGAATAGAATGATAAGTAATAAAAAGTAACAATAACAATATATTTGTAGCCTTACAGAGCATTTGTTTTTAGATGGTGTCAGTGACCCCCATTTGAAAGCTGCAAAGAAACAGAAGAAAATTGCACATCATTAAAAAAACTATGAAAAATAAATAATGAATGACCAATTGAAAAGTTTCTTAGAATTGGCACTATTACAATATACTAAAAGTTAACTTGAAGGTGAACCACCCCTTTAACCAGGAGCATGTGTGTGCCATTGGGGGTCATTCAGTCTGTTTCCATGGAAACGTAAAGGGTTTGAGATTTAATTTTCCTATTGCAAAAAAATAAGAATGAATTGTGTGTGTGCTTATATACACACACATACATTTTAGTATAATGTAGACAATTTGCAGTTGGTTTTCATTTTCTGTTATTTGTAGTTTTTGAGTTATTCATCTCGTTCAGCAGCTCTCCATTTCTCAATTTCAGCAATCTGGTTGCTAGGGTTCAAATTAACCTAGCAACCATGCACTGATCTGAGTACGAGACTGGAATATGAAAAGGAGAGGCCTGAATAGAAAGACGAGTAATGAAAATTAGCAATAACAATACATTTGTAGCCTTACATAAAGGAGTTGTTCACCTTCCAAACACTTTTTCATTTGAGTTGTTTTCAGATTGTTCTCCAATTACTTTCAATTTTTTTATTTTTTACCGTTTTTCCAAAATCTAAATGTAAAGTTGTGAGTCTGGCAGCTCAGTAATTCAGGTGCAGACTCTAAACTGTTACAATTTGGCAACATTTAGTTGATCCATTTCTCAGCAGCATCGCTGGAGTTTTAGCAACTATTGTATCAATTCTAACAGCTGCCTGTAATGAAACTCAGAGATTCTGCTCAGCAGGGACAAAGATATCAAATGTATCTGCTAAATGTATCAACTAAAAATGTATCAATTTTGAAAAGTTTAGAGGGTCGGCGACCCCTCCCTCCCTAAGCTGCTTCAGAAAGGTGAAAAATTAGACTTACATTTCAGTATTAGAAAATCGGTCACAAAAAGAAGATGGAAAGTAATTGGAGAAAAGTCTTTATTTCTGGTGTGCTGTCTTAAACCAACTGAATAAAAAAGTGTTGGAAGGTGATCAACACCTTTAATGATTAACACTAACACGTTTATATCAAAATCGCAGACAAGATTAACCTCATCGATTGAGCTACCGACCTGTTAGACTGGCTTCATTCAGTATCTTTCAGGTACAAGGTCGCCATTCCTATTTCAGTGAATAAGTAACAGAATTTTCATTTCTGTGCCTTTCACTTTTACACTTACTATGGCAAATAAATGGTGAGAACAAAGGAGCATGTTTTCACTGGTTCATGCTGAGTCTACCTGCGTTATTGATTGCATACTGCTAATATTATCTGCTGATTTATCTGCTGAAGCTGACAACTTATCCATAAGCTTTCCATTTGTGTGTAAATAAAACAGATTATAACATTGGCAGCACGTGGACCCATAGAAGTCCAGCCTTAAAGGAATTGTTCAGTATAAAAATAAAAACTGGGTAAATAGATAGGCTGTGCAAAATAAAAAATGTTTTCAATATAGTTAGTTAGCCAAAAATCTAATGTATAAAGGCTGGAGTGACTGTAAGTCTAACCTAAAAGAACAGGACACTACTACTTGCTTTTCAGCTCTCTTTTGTTTACACTGACTGGTTACCCTGGTGACCAGGCAGTAACCAATCAGTGACTTGAGGGAGGGCCACATAGGACATAACTGTTGCTTTTGAATCTGAGCTGAATGCTGAGGCTCAATTACAAACTCACTGAACAGTTATGTCCCATGTGGCCCCGCTTCAAGTCGCTGACTTACTCAGATTTAGAGAGCTGAAAAGCAGGATGTTGGATTCTGGCTATTATATTTGACATCCAGTCACTCCAACTTTTATAGTTTGCATTTTTCCCTGACTAACTATATTAAAAATATTTTTTATTTTGCACAGCCTTTCTATTTAACCAGTTTTTAATTTTACCCTGAACTGTTCCTTTAAATGCAGGCCCGCCATTAGAAAGCATGGGGCCCCACACAACATTTTCTGGGCCCCCTGGGCCCCGCCCACGCTGACAACAAAGCCCCACCCCTGATCCCGCCTACTCCTCATCAAAGTTAAAAGACCACACAGATATCAGCACTAAAAAAGTAACCCCCCCACCACACACACATATTGATGGTCATGGCTCCCTTATAAGTTTAAAAAAAAAAAAAAACATTGGCACCAGGGCCCCACTTACAAGTAAAAAAAAAAAAATGGGGCCCCAAAGAATATATTTTTAAAAAAAACATTGGTGGCCCGGGCCCCCCTTACAAGCCCCAAAGAATATTTTTTTAATAACCATTGGTGCCAGGGCCCCCCTCACAAATTAAAGAAAAATTGGGGCCCCAAAAAAATATTTTTAAAAAAACATTGGCCCCAGGGCCCCCCTCACAAATGAAAAAAAAATTGGGGCCCCAAAAAATATTTTTTGTAAAAAACATTGGCGCCAGGGCCCCCCTTTCAAGTTAAAAAAAAAATGGGGCTCCAAAGAATATTTAAAAACAATATTGGTGCAGGGGCCTATAGAGTATTAAAATAAAACACTAGTGGCCAGGGGATTAAAAAAAAAACCCACATGGGTGTCAGTAGAATTGAACTCGTGGCTTCAGGACTTCAGTTATAGCTGTTTTCATGACTTCGGTTCTTTTCGCCGCTTCAGGACATCAGTGTCGGCTCCTTTCGTGACATCGGGTATTTTCGCCGCTTCAGGACTATAACTTACCAGGAAAAAAAACGTGTTCCTTGACTGTTGTGGGTTTCAACACTCAAGCACAGTTATTTTAGGAAATACCACTCCCTGTTATTATATAACTCTTTGCAGAATAGTTTGGCATTTTTAACTATGATGAAAAATTTGGGGAGAGGTCTTTAGTTGTTCCTTTCGTCATATTCTGACTAAAGTCATACATCCACCCAGTGATGCCCTGCTTTTCTGTGTTTGAGATGAGCTATTTTAGTTCTGTTTCCTGAATAGATGCGCTTCTTCCTGACGGCCTTCCTCCTTATCCAGCTCCTTTTCTTTGCTGCCAGGCTTTGTATGTCCTCTTTTGCAAGTGCTCGATAAGGAAAATAAGCCTTTATCTGAAGTGGAGTTTAATTGGTATCCCTAGTAGGAAGTGCATTATATATTACAGTTCTTATAATCTACATCTCTGCACATGGGGAGATTAGTCGCCAAGTGACAAATCTTCTCTACTGCGGGCGACTAATCTCCCTAAATTCCTTCCCACCGGCAAGAATGCAAATCGGCAGCGGGAAGGCAAGTCAATTTCAGGAGACCTGGGAAATCCAAAGTGATTTGTATGCCATCCCAGTGGCGATTTGTATTCTTGCCAGCGGGAAGGCATTTGGGGAGATTAGTCGCCCACAGTAGAGAAGATTTGTCAATCGGCGTCTAATCTCTCCATGTGCCGCCACCCTTAAAGGAGAACTAAACCCTAAAAATAAATAAGGCTAAAAACACCATATTTTATATAATGAACTTAATAAATCAGCCTAAAGTTTCAGCTTGTCAATAGCGGCAATGATCCAGGACTTCAAACTTGTCACAGATGCACTTTAGTCTGGACACCACTGCCCCTGCCAACAATTCATATGTGGTTCCTATAGTTATGCATGGGCACCCACTGTTTGGGTGGGTCTTCATAATACAGGTATGGGAAATGTTATCCAATATGTATTTGGATCTTCATACCTTAAAGCCCCCCATACACCGAGTCGGCAGCTTATTGAGCAGTGCACAACAGCAAGGCAGGACAGATCCAAGAGGCCTGGCAAGCTGGCTATGCATGCCCAGAGTTGGTTGGGCAGTTTGGCCGATTATAACCATACTGCCCATTGATCCTGATGTGTATGCTGAGTCAGGATGGGACAAATACAAGAAGAATACATAACCCATTATCCATATATTTAGGATATTGAGACATTTTGTGCCTTAAGCTACTAAAAATGCCTTATCCTTTAAATAAAACAGGGATTGTTTGTCCATATATTGCAATATATTTCAGCTGGCCAAGTCTTCCCATATCCGGCCAGTCCTACACTTAACTTGCATCTGATTCATTGAGAATTCTATTGCTTCATTATACATTTTACACAGGGACTAAGTTTTACCTGCAACTTACTCAGGCCCACACTTGTGGAGAGGCCACCAAGGCCCGGGCCTAGGGCGGCAGGATTTTAGGGGGCGGCACGCTGCCCAACCATACTCACGTTGGTTCAGAAACAGTGTGAATGGGCAGGAGAGAGTTCTTACATTTCCCATGTACCAATCCACACCTTTCTACAGATCAGACATCTTTGAAAATGTGCCTTTCCTTGATGTTGGGGAGTTCTTGGTACATCAGAAGATTGAGCCCTTGTTTTTATTTCTTCTTCACCTCCTGCAGTTCCAGTGGTTTGGGTTTTTGGCATAGACCGTTATGGTTTGGGCTTTTGGTCATACACAGTTATAGGCAGTCATATGGTGCCAGTTGGCTAATGGCTCAGATATCATGGAACATCCACTCCTAATAATCTGTATCTTCTTAGAAAGGAGTCCAGACCTGCTAGTTAGTTGTCAGTAGAGCAGGTTTAAAGGAATTGTTCAGTATAAAAATAAAAACTGGGTAAATGGACAGGTTGTGCAAAATAAAACGTGTCTAATATAGTTAGTTTGCCAAAAATTTAATGTATAAAAGCTGGAGTGATTGTATGTCGAACACTACTTCCTGCTTTTCAGCTTTCTTGGTTTTGATTGGTTACCAGGCAGTAACTAGTCAGAGACTTGAGGGAGGCCACATGGGTCATAACTGTTGCAATTATGTCCCATGTGGCCCCCCCTTCAAGTCTCACTGACTAAAGGTTCCGCCAAATGAGTGGATCTCTCCCGATATACCCACCTTGAGGTGGGAGATGTCGGGCTGATCTGATCATGGGCACAATGATCGGATCACAACGGAGGAGGTATGGGCGGGCGGATCGCAGGACCTCTTCAACGAACAGATGCAACTGTGATCCGCATCTGTTCTTTACCAGATATCGATCGGGTAACCCCTTTGGAGGGCCCCACGCAAAGGTCAATAAGCTGCCGACTCAGTCTATAGGTTCTTCCTCAGCAATCCTGATTTTTTTGGCCTATGCAGTCGCACCTGAGACGGAGGTGTATGCTAAGGAGGAACCGTGATTATTTATCCACACTTGGTTACTTTGAAACTGAGTGTCGGCAGCTTTTATCGGCCTGTGTATGGACACCTTAAAGAGATACCGACACCTGAAATTAAACTCTTTTTTACATCTATTATAATATTGGCTTTGAAAGCTACTTCTAAATTTGACATAAAGTATTTGCATGATGCTTTTACATTACCTGTCTGATCCCTCATGTTCCTGTATGAGGGAGCTGCCATATTTGTGCAGCAGGCATTTGTTATCATTAGAAACTGTAACTAACAGACTGAGATTGGACTGTTAGGTTGGCAAAGTCAGAGTGTCAGACAGTCAGGCTTAGACATTTCAGCTAACAGTTATATACAAAAACAAACCTCTCGGCAAAAAATTATCAACATTACCTATAGGTAACATTTAATGTACATTACTATGTTAAAATTCATTTTTTAGTGTCAGTATCACTTTAAGAGAGCTGAAAATTTACCCAGTTTTTATTTCCACAAGGAACTGTTCCTTTAAAGTAGTGACATTGTAATATATTTTCAGTTCTATGTAATTTCCTAGTTCAGCACATCTTGGTACACCTGTCATATCTGCCTCTAGGCCTTCTGTTGGTTGCCATTCTGTGACTCTTTCTTGTCATTTCCTTTGGCCACAAAGTCAATTTAATTTCCCAATGCTTTTTCTTTTCTAGTGGTGAATGCTGGAATGAGAAAGTACTTCCTCCAGGCCAATGACCAACAAGACTTGGTAGAATGGATCAATGTGCTGAACAAAGCTACAAAAATAACAGTACGTTCCCACTTTAAAATCCACCTTGTGCCCTGACATGTTTAAAGGAACAGAAACATCAAAACATTAAAGGGTTTTAAAGTAATAAAAATATATTGCAATGTTACCCTGCACTGGTAAAACGGCTGTGTTTATTAAATAACAAGCTGCAGTGTAGCAACGGGGGCAGCCATTCAAAGGAGAAAAGGCTCAGGTTACACAGCACATAGCAGATAAGCTCTGTAGAACTTAATTATGTTATCTGTTATCCACTGTTTAACCTGTGCCATTTAGCCTTTTTTCAATTAGTCATGGGAAAACGTTTTTTTTTTTTCCAAAACACATCAGTTAATAGTGCTGATCCATGAGAATCCTGCACTAAATCCATTTTTCAAATAGTTAACAGATTTTTTTATATTCAATTTTCAAGTCTGACATGGGGCTAGACATATTGTCAGTTTCCCACCTGCCCCCTGTCATGTGACTTCAATCACTCTTTACTGCTGTACTGCAAGTTGGAATTATATCAGCCCCCTCCCTCCCTACCCCCCCCAGCAGTCTAACAATAGAACAATATGAAGGTAACCATATAGTAGCTCCCTAACACAAGATAGCTCCCTGGTTGATCTAAGAACAACACTCAATAGTAAAAGCCAAGTCCCACTGAGGCTTATTCAGTTACATTAAGTAGGAGGAATAGCCTGCCAGAAAGTAGTTCCATCCTAAAGTACAGGCACAAGTCACATGACTGGGGGCAGCTGGGAAACTGACAATATGTCTAGCCCCATGTCAGACTTGAAAATTGAATATAAAAAAATCTCTTTGCTCTTTTGATTTCAGTGCAGAATTCTGCTGGAGCAGCACTATTAACTGATTTTTGGTGTTAGTGTTCGTTTTACGTGGTAATACTGTCATCATGTTGCAACACCATGTATCTCTTCTATTCCTTTGTGCATCTGTAATCTTTTTGTTTGTTTCTGGATGTCGGATATCAGATACATCCAGGGTGAGATAACCCTTTGATTGGTTAATTACACCAAATGTAATTCCTGTGTAGTAACTATGTCGGCACAACCTTTCCCTGCAGATAAAAGTTAGAATCACTCAGTGGTGCTTATTATAAGTGCTGAAATGTGGGAAGCCGGGTTTCCTGCTAGAAGCTTGTTTTTACTCCCACACAGGCTGCTCTGATTGGCTGCAAAATAATCACTTTCTTATGAAGCCTCAGTCTGTTGAAGAGGCAAGTCTAAGCCTACCCACAGAGGGATGTGAAACGGAACATTAGAAGTGATGTGAACGCCTCTTCGTTTCTTTCTGGGGCTCTTTTTTATCACCTGCAGGGATGACAGATGTAATGCCACAAAGTCTCATTTGCTAAGTCACACATTGCCAAAGTGCACATCTGATTCTTTATCTTTCATACAAAGGCCAATGCTACTGAAACTAACCACACACAAGTCAATTTAGGTCAGTTACCTTTAAATTTGCTAAAAACTCAGATTTTTGTTTTGGGAAACTAAGATGAATTACGTGGCCCATTTGTTATCTGTTGCCTGTAGTTAACATTTATGATTGGATTACTTTGATGGTTATTATATGAGAAATATATATATATATATATATATATATGTATATATATATATATACAATAGTTCCTCTGCACTCAACCCATTATCAATATATTTAAGACATTGAGACATTCT
>CM044444.1:6722667-6754861 GCA_024363595.1 Xenopus borealis | reverse complement strand
GATTTATTTTAAGACCTGAGAGTGCGGACCTTACTACTTGGATATATATATATATATATACACATACATACAGTTGTGCTCATAAGTTTATATACCCTGTCAGAATTTATGATTTCTTAACCATTTTTCAGAGAATATGAACTTTTCACTCATGGTTAGTGGTTGCCTGAATCCATTTATTCATTTATAACAAATTTGTTTATTCTTTTGAAATCATAATCACTACACAAACTACCCAAATGACCCTGATCAAAAATGTCCATACCCCAGTTCTTAATACCGTCCATGTATTGCCCCCTTTAACATCAATGACAGCTTGAAGTGTTTAGTGGTAGTTGTGGATGAGGCTCTTTATCTTCTCAGACTTGGGTAAAGCTGCCCATTCTTCTTGGCAAAAAGCCTCCAGTTCCCTGGGTAAATTCTTGGGTGTCTGTCTTGTATGAACTGCACGTTTAAGGTCTCCCCAGAGAGGCTCAATGATATTGAGACTGAGATGGCCACTCCAGAACCTTCACTTTATTTTGCTGTAGCCAATGACAGCTCAATGACTTGGCCTTGTGTTTTGAATCATTGTGTTGTAATGTCCAAGAACGTCCCATGTGCAGCTTCTGGGCTGATGAATGCAGATTTTCCTCCAGTATTTTTTTAAACTTACTGCATTCATTTTGCCATCAATTGTGACCAAATTTCCTTTGCCTTTGTAGCTCACACATCCCCAAAACATCAGCGATCCACCACCATGTTCATGGGATACACATGACTAATACATTCCTAATAGATTTGATCAGAATTATTTATAATTGTTAGAAAAGTGCTTTATTGTTTGATTCCTGTTTGACTAATGCCACACACAGGGGGCTCTTGTATTGGCTCAGACACTAACCTCCACCTTGTTTGTTCCTTGGATGACATCTATGACCTCTACCTCCCACTGGACTGCCTGAATCTTGATACAGTTATTAAAGGGATTCACTCATTATTTTTATGGTGTAGTTTTTGTTTCTAAATGAAACTGTTTACACTGCAAATAATTCACTCTACAATATAAAATTTCATTCCTGAACCAGCAAGTGAATTTTTTAGTTGTAATATTGGTGTGTAGGTGCATCTCAGGTCATTTTGCCTGGTCATGTGCTTTCAGAAAGAGCCAGCACTTTAGGATGGAACTGCTTTCTGACAGGCTGTTGTTTCTCCTCCTCAATGTAACTGAATGTGTCTCAGTGGGACCTGGATTTTACTATTGAGTGCTGTTCTTAGATCTACCAGGCAGCTGTTATCTTGTGTTAGGGAGCTGGGGAAGGTAAGGGGTGATACAGCAGTAAAGAGTGACTGAAGTTTATCAGAGGAGAAGTCACATGACTGGGGTCAGTTGTGAAACTGACAATATGTCTCGCCTCATCTCGGATTTCAAAATGAAATGTAAAAAAATCTGTTTGTTCTTTTGAAATATGAACTTCAGTGCAGAATTCTGCTGGAGCAGCACTATTAAAGGGCAAGGAAAGGCAAATTAATAAAATCCCATTTTTACTTTCTTTAATGAAAAAGAAATCTATCTCCAATATACTTTAATTAAAAAATGTGTAACTTTTTTTATAAGAAACCTGACTGTATTCTCACTTCATTTACTGCTGTGGATAGGAATTGTCAGACGGTCCCTAACTTCTGGCAGGGAAACAATCATACTTATGAACAGCAGGGGGAGCCCCTGCCTTACCAGCCATGCAGAACTCGAACAGCTTTGTTTTTTGATAATTTATGATGATCCCTAAGAAGCCCAGATCACACTGAGCATGTGTATGTAGTCTAGTCTTGCAAAGATGTATAACACAGTTACAAGATGACAGCCCCCTGTGGCCAACTTTGAAAGCATAAATCATTTGTTTGATTAGGCTTGTGGTGCAGTAAGTTCATGTTTATGTTTAGTATACAAAATACAGCATTTCTACCCTTATTCTATTTTACACTTTCCTTGCCCTTTAACTAATGTGTTTTGAGAAAAAAACAGTTTTTCCCATGACCCCTTTAAAGTTGTACTGTCATTTTGATTATCTTTTAGGTACCAAAATCTTATGACTCGCCAGGTCTCACTGACAGCCTGAACAACCAGACGGATGGGGGGGCAAAAAAGCAGATATCTTACCGGACTGATATTGTTGGTGGTGTGCCAATTATTACCCCAACACAGGTAAGAATTGTATTGCTCCTCTACGTAAACTATCATATCATTATTTGCACACAATAATAAAGCACCAGTGGCACCATAAATAAATATGGCTTCTTAAAGGAGAAGGAAAGGCTAATAATAAGTAAGCTTTATCAGAAAGGTCTATATAAATACTTCAGTAAACCCTCAAAGTAATGCTGCTCTGAGTCCTCTGTCAAAAGAAACACAACATTTCTTTCCTTTTATTGTGTCACATGGGCTTCTGTATCAGACTTCGTTCTTTTAGCATAAACCTCCAGGGCTAGGGCTTGAGCATGCTCAGTTTGTTCCTCTCCCTCCTTCCTCCCCTCTAAACCCATAGCTACAAGTGAGCAGGGAGAGACTCAGACAGGAAGTAATGTCACACCAAGCTAATATGGCAGCTGCTTTCCTAAACAAAACGAGAGCTTCTAGAGCGGTTTACTCAGGTATGGTAAAGCATTCTGCAGAATAAATATAGTATTATATATTGCACTATTGTGGCTATGCCATGGTTTTCTCTTTAAAATCAACGTTTGTTTGTTTTTTAAAGGAACAGTTCAGTATAAAAAAATTAAAACTGGGTAAATAGATAGGCTGTGCAAAATAAAAATAAATCTAGAAAAATCTAGTTAGTTAGCCAAAAATGTAATGCATAAAGGCTGGAGTGACTGGATAACAGAACTGAACACTACTTCCCTATAAGGGGGGCCACATGGGACATACCAGTTCAGTGAGTTTGCAATTGATCCTCCGCATTCAGCTCAGATTCAAAAGCAACAGTTATGGCCCATGTGCCCCCCCTCAAGTCTCTGATTGTTTACTGCCTGTAACCAATCAGTGGAAAGCAAGAGAGCTGAAAAGTAGTGTACTGTTCTGTTCAACATCCAGTCACTCCAGCCTTTATACATTCAATTTGGCTAACTAACTATATTAGAAACATTTTTTATTTTGCACAGCCTGTCTATTTACCCAGTTAGTTTTTATTTTCATACTGAACTGCTCCTTTGAAAGCTCTCATTCCATATATATATAATTCACCTCCTTTTGTAGTTGTGCTGGGCTGTAGGACTTCCATGTGCAATAATATAGATACATGCAGGGCCGCCATCAGGGGGGGACTGGGGGGACAAGTGTCCCGGGGCTGAAGGGGGGCCCGGCAGTGCTGCATTTTCCCCAAGAGCCGGGCCCCCCTTACCAGCGCCGAGCCTATGCAGAAGCGCGCCAATGCGGAAGTGCGGAACAGACGCGAAGGCAGCCGAAGTCCTGAAGTCACGGAAATACCCGAAGTCACGAGGAGCCAACACTGAAGTCCTGAAGCGGCGAAAATACCTGAAGTCAAGAAAGTATGCTGAAGTCCTGAAGCCATGAGTTCAATTCCACCAACACCAATGTGGGTTTTTTTTTTTTTTTTTAAATCCCCTGGCCTCAAATGTTTTCTTTTAATACTCTATAGGCCCCTGTCATCAATTTAAAAAAAAAAATATTTTATGGTGCTCCAATATTTTTTTTTTAACTTGTTAACGGGGGCCCTTACTTCGTTTACTTTTTTAGTGCTGATGTCTGTGTGGTCTTTTTAACTTTGATGTGGATTCGGCGGGGATTGGGCGGGGCTTAGATGCCTGGGTGGGCGGGGCCCCATGATTTCTAATGGTGGCCCTGGATACATGGCATATGAGATGTTCGGCTGCCACTGTGCAGCATCCATAAAAATACCTGAACACTCTTGCTATTATAACTTGTATGTCTGAGTTTACAATATATCAAGCCTGACCAAAATATTTAGGTATGGCTAAGTGTTGTCCCGCCTTTCACTTGTAGCAGGCCGATTATACAAAAACAAGTATTCGGGGCAGGATTATATTACACTTGATCATGATATTAATCGCCTGTTTCTTCTGTGCAGCCAGAACTCAGTGAATGTGCCAACACAGGAGATCGGGGCAATCTGAAGCGCACTCAGAGCCAGTTGCCCTGCTCACCGTCCCGCCAGTTTGAGAGCAGTGTGATAAAAGCCGGCTACTGTGTAAAGCAGGGGGCTGTGGTAAGTAAAACTATGGTCTGCGTTTTCTTTTATGGCAACACATTTGGTCTTGATGAACTATCCAAGTTTTATTTGTCATATTTTTTTGCCTTTCTCCAATGCCTTCAGAGCAGTGTAGTCTTTATATTATTAAAGGGATACTGTCATGGGAAAACATGTTTTTTTTTTCTTCAAAACACATCAGTTAATAGTGCTGCTCCAGCAGACTTCTGCACTGAAATCCAAAAGTGCAAACAGATTTTTTTTTAATTAAATTTTAAAATCTGACATGGGGCTAGACATATTGTCAGTTTCCCAGCTGCCCCCTGTCATGTTCTCTCCATCTGACTACAAAACGCAGGCAAAGATCAGTGGAGCCAACACTCTGTGCGACTTTGGCTTAACTGGGACCTGTCCAAATTTACGGGTGAGATTACAATTACTTATGGAGACTTAATAATCATGAGTAATGCATTTTATTTCATGAAATACAGAAGAGTTTTAAACTTTACCTTCTTTATTATGCATTTCTGTTCAAGTTCAGCCATGATGGGGTGCAGGGTCAGACTGGCATAAATCATTTGTCTTATTAGGCTTCTGGTGCAGTATGTTTATGTTTAGTATACAAAATACAGCATTTCTAACTAGACTTTAGTTGCCTTTTAAATATAGTGGTCCTTAATGCAGAGTTGCATTACATTATTGTAATTAAAGGAATTGCACAAATTGTTTTCTTTAGGAAGGCCATTAATAACTGCTCTCATCATGCAATGCCATAGGCTAAAATTGCGAATACCTGCCAAGCAATTGTCAGACATTAGTTGCCTGAAAAGCTGCCATATGCAGTTGCAATAATAATCTGTGGGGGCTGTTTGGTATTTTGATTGTGTTTTTGGGGGCTACTTAAATAAGATGGGGGTTAAGGCAACCAAAACAACCCTGAATGCCGTTACACAAGGCTATTTTATTCACCTATCCTGGACTGAAAAGGGAAGAGCCTGAAAGTGTCTAGTCCCAAAAACTTTCTAAGGGCCCTTGCACACGGGCGTTTTGGACCTGCGCTCCCCTGCGTTGCGTTTGGCTGCGTTCAGCCGCACTGGAGCGCAGGTCTAGACGCACCTCATTCTTTTCAATGAGGTTGTACTCACGAGACGCGTGTAAGCGCCGAACGCAGGTTCAGACGCAACATGCTGCATTTTTCCTGCGTTTGGCGCCTACATGCGTTCGTGTGAGTACAGCCCCATTGAAAATAATTGAGTGCGTCTATACCTGCGCTCCCCTGCGGCTGAACGCAGCAAAACAGAACGCAGGGGAGCGCAGGTAAAAACGCCCACCTTGTATGCCTTCAAGCTTTTTCATAATGACCTGTTATTGCTGTTTTTGTACCATTGTTAATTAATTGTTAATTATCACTAATTATCCCTGGATAAAGGATTGTGACTAGATTAATTATCTAGATTATATATTTTATAGAACATATATATCTTCTAAGATTATTTTGTAATTATAAGATCTGATAATGTAATTAGTTCATTACCACTAGATAAAGAATTGTTCATTATCACTAGATAAGGGAAGGCCTGTCTTACTCTCCTTACTTTTTATTTACAGATGAAGAACTGGAAACGAAGATATTTTGTTCTGGACGAGAACACAATAGGATATTTTAAATCCGAAATGGTAGGATGTCTTCCAGCTCCCTTCCTTTTAGACCATTCCCTGTGGGCTGATCTCTTTTTGTAACTGCTCTTTACATTTGTTCTCTCTTGTTGTTGTTGTTCTTACTTCTCTTGTCTTCTAGATGAGCTGCATGAAATTCCCTTTGTGTCCCTAATAAAAAATTTGCACTTGCTTGTGTTACAGGAGAGGGATCCGCTCCGTGTTATACAGCTCAGAGAAGTGCAGAAGGTTCAAGAGTGCAAACAGAGGTGAGAACACATCCAGCTCTGCAGCATATTTTATGTCATATGTCTCTCTCCTCCACTTACTGTTATGCATTGTCTGCTACGGGTATAGGATCTGTTATCCAGAAACCCATTATCCAGAAAGCTCTGAATTACAGGAAGGCCGTCTCTCATAGACTTGTTTCCCTTGTTTTTCTGTAATAATAAAACAGTAGCTTGTATTTGATCCCAACTAAGATATAATTGATCCTTATTGGAACCAAAACTAGCCTATTGGGTGTATTTAATGTTTACATGATTTTCTAGTAGACTTAAGGTATGGAGATCCTAATTACGGAAAGATCCATTATCTGGAAAACCCCAAGTCCTCGGCATTCAGGAGGTTCCATACCTGTATATGAAAATTGTACCGATGTACACTACATGGGCTTTCTTTTTGCAAATGATGGATAACAGGTCATGTACTTTCCCTTAGTGACAACATGCTGAGAGACAACCTGTTTGAAATCGTAACCACTTTCAGAACATTCTTTGTACAGGTATGTGTTTGCTTTATTGTTACTTGTATCTTAATTTACACCTGCTTTTTGTTTGGATGGCTGTAAATTGTGTAAAGGTGGCCATACACGGGTCGATAAAGCAACCGACAGACTGAGTCGGCAGCTTATTGGCCGTGTATGGGGCCCTCCGACTGGCTTTCGACGAAAGTCGGCCAGATGTCGATCAGACGGGACTAAAAATCCCACCGTATCTCCTCCATTGTTATTCGATCGTTGGGCCCTAGGGCCCACGATCAGATCAGCCTGATATCGCCCAGGTGGGCATATTGGGGAGGGATCCGCTTGTGTGGCAACATCGCAAAACGAGCGGATCTCTCCATGTATGGCCACCTTAAGAAATGGACCACTCATATTTAGAAGATAAGCTTGGGAAACCTGTCAAAACATGTTGCAGCTGATGTATCGAACAGTTTCAAACTGGTGAGATATAATAATTTCCCTGTCTTGTGGCCTTAGCAGTACAGAACAGGTACTGGGCATCGCTAGAACTGATTGGTGTTTTTTTGTCCCATTCTTTGGGCATGTTGCCTTATTAGCTGTGCTGCAAATAGACTACCTACTCCTTATGGTCTCTGGTGCATCTCACTGTGTAGGGCACAGACATTGCATGGGAGATATTGCCTTGCCATGATCCAGCCATACCCATTCCCCTGTTCCCTGATTAGGAATCCTTAATCTGAACACATTCTCCCATTCTTAAAGGGCAAGTCAAGCCCAAAATAAAAAAAAGTGCCTAATAAAAGAAAACATAATTCTAAGCAACTTTCCAATGTACATTAAAAATGATCTGTGCTTTTAAAGTTATTAGTAAAAACAATTGCTATTGAAAGCAGCATTTGCTTAACTCCTGGTTTTTACACTTTATAAACAATGTTGCAAAAGTCTTGGTTCCCCAGCAGCAAAGCCAGTTCTGTTAATGAGCTGCCTTTCCTTACATCAGCGGTTCTCAACCTGGGGGTCGGGACCCCTTTGGAGGTCGAACGACCCTTTAACAGGGGTCGCTTAAGGGGTTCCAAGAGCAGGTTCATCTCTCTCCCCACTAGGGTGCAAGGTTGTAGCTCTCTTGGTGTTGGTGCTGGGAGTTGTAGTTCAGTAACCTGCGTAGGGAAGCACAGAAAACAAACCTTTATGCAGCCACGCTGTCTCCTGTACTTTCCTAACAATCCGCTCTGGGCTGGCAATGAAAATATTTTAATATTTTACGATTGCGGGTTCACCACATCATGATGAACTGTATTAAAGGGTTGCAGCATTAGGAAGGTTGAGAACCACTGGCAGATAGTGATTATATTTATTCTTCCGTTGCAGGCTGACAGCCCAGATGAAATGCACAGCTGGATTCGAGCCATTTCTGGTGCTATTGTGGCGCAGCGTGGGCCTGCTAGATCTGCAGCCTCTGTAGGTTCCTTCCAATGCATATACTGTAGCCCTGTGACATGCATAAACTGCAAAACATGCGAGCATGCAGTGGCCACATGACTTAGTAAATATGTGATGCTTGGGGTTGCATATGTGGCGGGTTTCCTTCTGTTTAAAGGAACAGTAACATCAAAAAAATGAAAGTCGTTTAAAGTAATAAAAATTTAATGCAGTGTTTCCCTGCCCTGGTAAAACTGGTGTGTTTGCTTCAGAAACACTACTATAGTTTATATAAAGAAGCTGCTGTGTAGCCATGGGGGCAGCCATTTAAAGGAGTAAAGACTCCGGTTACACAGCAGACAGCAGATAACCGCTGTAGAACATAATGGTGTTATCTGTTCTCCACTATTTAAAGGGCACCAATCACAGCCAAAATCAAACACATATTAACAATTTGATCAGTACAACCTAAACATGTTTAATCAAACTACATATACCGTTTTTTTGGGGGGAAAGCAGCAGTTTTAAAAAAAATCCCATACTTTGTCAAATGTTCTCTCACTGAGGGAATCCATACTGTGACTACAACATGCAAATGAGTTCAAGAGCATGCTCAGATTGTAGCACTGCCCTGATTATTCTACCCACAATGCCTAGCTTTAGTAAACTCAAGAAGTATCAAGAGAAGTGCACACAGCAACTTCCACAAGGTGGCAGCACTAACACACAAGTTTGGCAGATTTCAAAATAGCTTAGAAGGTTTATTAGGCAAGCAAGGAATTTCAACTGAGCATGTGCGAGATTTCAGAGCTACAGTTGGCTGTGAAGATATAGGTAGGAGGAGTCAGTGAAATCCAAGATGGCTGCCTCAGCTAGAACTGCAGTGGAGATAGGGGAGATTTTGCAGAAGGTATAGTGAGCTGAGGATTTACATTATACAAACAATTCTTACTGTTTTAAAAATCAGATTTCTTGAACTTTCACATAGTGTATTTACTTAGTAAATCATTTTAGTTATGATTGGTGCCCTTTAACCTGTGCCATATAGCCTCTTTTCAGTTTTCACCACTACTATACAGCAGCTTGTTTATATAAACTATAGAAGTGTTTCTGAAGCAAACAGATCAGTTTTAACAGTGAAGGGCAACACTACATTATATTTTTATTACTTTAAAACACCTTCATTTTTTTTAAGTTACTGTTCCTTTAAACTTAGATCCCTGTGTGCCTCCTTTTGGCAATGCAGTACAAGCAGTTTGCACATTCTCTCTAGGGATTTAGGTTGACACTTTTATGCTACTGCCAGTCTTCTGATAAAGGTATGGGACCCATTATCCAGAATGCTCAAATAATGGATCTTTCCGTAATTTGGATCATACCTTAAGTCTACTAGAAAATCATGTAAACATGAAACAAACCCAATAGGCTGGTTTTGCTTAGTTGGGATCAAGTACAAGCTGCTATTATTATTACAAAGAACAAGGAAATAATGTTTAAAAATGTGGATTATTTAATTGTAATGGCGTCTATGAGAGAGGGCCTTTCCGTAATTCGGAACTTTCTGGATAACGGGTTTCCAGATAACCGATCCCATACCTGTACTATGCTTTCTGGCCAGGAAGATTTAGGCTTGCAAGGAATCGCATGTTTTATAAGGGAAAATCCTAATCTATTAGTTTCATGTTGAAATTTTATTGACTGTAACCAGATCAGATCCTTATACATGCTCACTTTTAATGTCAGAGGAGGATAAAAACAACGAGGATGCTGGGAGTTCATCAACAGATGAAGATTTACAGATTGTACTCCCTGACCCTCTTATATTACATGAAACAAAATAATATATACATACCCCATATCACTGTTAATTGGTCCTTGTTACAACAGATTTGAATTGTAATGCCCTTTTCCTGGTGTTTTCTGTTATCCCATCTTTTCTTGATCTTTCAGTAAGTATCTAACTTCCACTCACCCCTGTATCCCTGCAGATACGACAGGTCAGACGCCTTTCGAATCCCTGTATTCCAAGGTACACAGGCAGCATTGCATGTCCACTCTACTGATCAATTGCTGCCGTCCCTCTCATGTAACCTTTTCCCTGTGTTCAAGGCCCTCATTTGCACACCCCACCTCATCCATCAGCACAGTGTATGTTTATAACTTGGTGTACTTGCATGATATGTTTCTTGCCAATGACAATTCCAGAAAGATCCATAGTCTCCGTCCTTCATAGATTAGATATTTATATATGGCACCTCCGTTAATAATGCTGCTCCAGCAGAATTCTGCACTGAAAGAGCAAACAGATTTTTTATATTCAGTTTTGAAATCTGATATGAGGCTAGAGATATTTGTCAGTTTCCCGGCTCCCCCAGTCATGTGACTTGTGCCTGCACTTTAGGATGGAACTAATTTCTGGCAGGCTGTTATTTCTCCTACTTAGGGCAAGGCCAGACAGGGAGATTCGGGGGAGATCTGTCGCCTGGCGACTTCTTGCCGGGACAAATCTCCCCGAATAGCTAGTCAGCGCTGCGCACTCGCTAGGCGTAAAGTCGCCTGCGCTTGTTCACACGCAGCGGCGTGATCTTAAAAGTTGCTCAAAATTGCAGGCAATTTTTATTTGGGGGATTCGTCGCGGCAAGAAGTCGCCAGGCGACAGATCTCCCCCGAATCTCCCCGTCTGGCCTTGCTCTTAGGGTAAGGTCACATGGGCAGATTCTGGGAGATTTAGTCACCTGGTGACTAATCTCCTCCTCTGGGCGACAATCTCCCCGAACTGCCTTCCGGCTGCTATAATAAGTAAACGCCAGTGCAATGGCACTGGCGACGCTTCGATTTTCAAAGTCGTTCATGGTTGCCTCACGAGGAAACTTCTGGCATTGTGCTGGCATTTTCTCATTATAGCAGGAGGAAGGCAGTTTAGGGAGATTGTTGCCCATAAAAAGAGGCGATTAGTCGCCAGGGACTAAATCTCCCCGAATCTGCCTTTGTGCCCCTGCCCATAATGAAACTGGATCAGTCTCCGTGGGACTTGGCTTTTACTATTGAGTGCTGTTCTTTGATCTACCAGGCAGCTGTTATCGTGTTTTAGGGAGATGCTATCTGGTTTACCCTCCCATTGTTCTGTTGTTAGGCTGCTGGGGGGAAAGGGAGGGGGTGATATCATTCCAACTTGCAGTAAAGAGTGACTGAAGTGTATTAGAACACAAATCACACGACTGGGGGAAGCTGGAAAACTGACAATATGTCTCGCCTCATGTCAGATTTCAAAATTAAATATATAAAAAATACTTTTGAGAAACTGATTTCAGTGCAGAATTCTGCTGGAGCAGCACTATTAACTGATGCATTTTGAAGAAAAAAAAAAGACATGACAGTATGGGCTAGTGACTCACAGTGTATCATTCAGTGCTCTTTATCCTCATAAGGATAATCGCTAGTGGCCAATTTGAACCAACTGCTGTCACTTTGCCATTATGTGACTGTAAAATGCACTTTCTAAGGCAGGCGGTGGCACTATTTCCATTTGTATGAATTAAATCAGGTTGCATACGGCATTTTGATAATAATGGTTCTCCCCATATGGACTGTGCCTGTCAAAATGCTTCTTGTTCCTTTAACCGTGTGTATTTGGAGCCGTGGGAGGTATCTGACACCTGTTTATGGTTATACTGGACTAAAGTCAAAATAATATTTATTTTCTTAATTGCCAGCTCTTGATACAGCACATCTGCTCCATAATCAGTAAATGCTGACTATATATTTATATATTATCTTTGGCTCTCTTTAGTATAACGGATGCAGAATTCACAGTAGCCAATTATTTGAATTCATTCTTAGTTTGCGATTGGCTGAACAAAGCTGATTGGTTGCCAGGAGTTACTGCCCAGGTGTAAATCACAGCGCTACGCAACAAGTTGGCGCTATAGAAATACATGTTAATAATAAAATGAGCCCCAGTGTCCCTCCTATTACCCTGAATTCTGCCATTTCTAAACCAGTTTACTTTTTAATCATAGCTAATTCAACTCACTAAAAGTTTTTATAACGTGAATTTTTAATGATTTTAGTGGCTGATGTTTTTGGAAGATTCTCTCTTTTTCCTTGTTGAAATCAACCATGGACCATCAACCATGCTTTATGATTTTACAACTGTCGTTTTTTTGCTTTTCTTTTATCTCCTTGACTTTGTCGCAGCTCATCTGACCTGGCTTACTAACAAGTCCTCCGTGAAATGACTCTCTCACATACCATCTCTTTGTCCTTTGCAGGAGACCCCAAATTCTGAGTACGGCACACCCTCTCGTTCCTTCGCTTTCCCTCACTCAGCCGCCAGAGCTCAGCTCTCTGACCCCGGAATGCCTTACCGTGAGAGGGAAGAATCGGACTGTAACAAGGCCCAGTCAGGATACAGCAAGGTCCAGACTCTCTCTGCAGGAAACCAGCTTGACAAAATGACAACTGCCACTGTCACCATGCATAGCAACCGTCGAGAACCTGTGCTTTTGGATTTAGATGATGCCAGCCTACCAGTCACTGATGTGTGATCATCATCTGCCACATAGTTTTGTGCTGTTTGGGGAGGGGGAAGCTATATATTTTAGGGCAATTTCAACTTTAGGTCATAACTGTGTAAGCCAATGAGAAGCACCCATCCCATCTGTGAAAGGGAATTGTGCTGGCTAAATTTTTTATAGATGGCATTGTGCAACTTGGAGAAAACATTCCCAAGAACTATTTACTTTTGGAGACAAAGCAAAAAAAATTAATTTTTGAGCAGGTTCTCCTGTGTATGGAACAGTGGGTGGTTCAGGTCAATAGAATAGAACATGTCCATGGAGTGCCTTGTTGCTCTTACAGAGGTTTATTTAAAAAGCTGCGGTTGAGTTATTCTCACAGATATGTGGGCGACCCACAGGTTGCTGGTATTTTAAATGCTTTTAATATGTTTTTTTTTGCTTTTTCAGTATTTTTCTGCTAAAAGCAATAATCGGAGTTCCCAAAGTAAGGTGAATAAACTCTGGAGTTGTCTACTGGAAAATACTATGGAGCAGGCACTCAAATGATGGCAATATTCCACCAGGTAGTTGAAATAAAGAAAAAAGGTTTGTTTCCAAAGCCTTAGGGCAGAGACGCACGTGGAGGTTCAGGGAGATTTAGTTGCCCGGTGACAAATCGCTTTTTCTTCGAGCGACTAATCTTCCCGAACTGCCTTGCTAGCGGGATGGCACTCTGATCAATTTGTTGCCAGAAGTTGCATCACAAGGAAATTTTGGGGGCGACTTTGGAAAGCAAAGCGCTCAGAGTGCCATCCCACTGACGATTTAGATTCTAGCAGGAAGGCAGTTCGGAGAGATTAGTCGCCTGAAGAAGAGGCGATTTGTCGCTGGGCGAATAATTTTCCCGAATCTCCATGTGTGTCTCTGCCCTTAAGCATTTCATGTTGTCTCTGCCCTTCCGCGTTTCATGTTACAAACACTTAGGGGCAAATTAAAATCAAGAGGTCGAATTTCAAGTTCATGGGAGTTATTTAAAACTCCCATGAACTTGAAATTCGACCAATTGCAATTTATTTAAAAAAAATCTAATTTTTGTAACTCGGGCGAATAGGATTGACCCACAAACTTAAATCTAATTCGTAAAAAAAAAACTTGAATGTCAGCAAGGGTGCAAACAACTCCAAATTGATTCGAAATTCAAATTTTCACTTTGATCCTTGCTAAATCTGCCCCTTAGTCATAGGCTAGCTGTACAGAGCGATACACAGGTATTTAAAGATATGTGCACCAATCAAAACAACACATCAATTACCCAATGATCCAATCACCAGGCTGCCCATATGAACTAATCCCTTTATGCAGCTTACTCTGGGGGTCTCCCAAATCTAAGACAGTTATTATATAATTTGCACATTGTTTCCCACGTGCCACAAATCTGAAAGCCACAATGTTGTTAGCACTTGCCAGACCTGGTCTCTCAGTCTATATTTTTTTTTTACCGTTTACATGTCGGAGGCTTGAGAGTATTACAACTCTGTCTGTGCCTAGTCCAGTGATTTTCAACCTTGTGCCTCCAGCTGTTAAGAAACTACAAGTCCCACAATGCATTTGCCTGACTGTGGCTGTCAGACTCCTTCATTGCATTGTGGGACTTGTAGTTCCTAAACAGCTGGAGGCACACGGTTGAAAATCACTGGCCTAGTCTATAGTTTGGCTTTTTAATAGTTGAGCCCTACCTCCTGTGTCTCAAGTGCCTGCTTTAGTAGCCCTTGTGCTGTGAGACTGTTATGTCACGTGTACTGCTGATTCTAACAGATCTACTGTAATCCTGTGCTTCCCCTTTATAACCCCCTTTTTTTTTAATGATTTTATATGTTTTTGTGGGTGTTAAGGGTGCTTTCTAATTTATAAAGTTTTCTTTCTAAATAATGTGGGTGAGACTGCCCGTTTTAAATATCACTGGAAATAAACCTGTCTTTTTCAGTAAATACAGTATTATCTGTGTGTGTGTGTTGTTGTTGTTTGTGTTAAAGGAGAACTAAAGCCTAACTAAAGAAGTAGGTATAAATGTTGTATATGATGTTTAGTGCTTGTGTTCCAGCCCAAGGCAACCACAACCCTTTAGCAGTAAAGATCTGTGTCTCCCCAGTAGATGCCCCAGTAGCTCCCCATCTTCTTTTCTACTGATTCACTGATTCACATGCTCTGTGCTGCTGTCACTTACTGAGCTTAGGGACCCGCTCACAATATACAGTTACACTTAGAGGCAGATTTACTAAATTCGTGTGAAGGATTCGAATATTCGTGCGAATAGTCTCGAATATTCTCTTTTCGATGGTGCGACTATTCGAATACGCAAAAAAAGTATTTTCGACCATCGAATTTTGAATATTCCGTTGCATCGAATAAATATTTATTCGATCACTCGACTATTCGGCAGTCGAAGAACTTGCCCTTTAATTTTTTTATTCGACTGCCTACTTCGCCAGATTGAAACTACCGAATTGCCTTTTCTAAGTCTTTTGCCGGATTTCAATAAAACGACTTAACACTCGTACGATTTTGTCGAATATTCGAATGATTTTTCTGTGACTTTTCGTAGAATCGTTCGATCTTACGATTCTGGCGAACAGTCGTAAACGCGCTCAAAACTGGCGAATATTTTCTTTGATTTTGGCAAATATTTATTCGTCAAATTCAAGGGCTAAAATCCCTTGACAATTCGACCCTTAGTAAATCTTCCCCTTAGTTTAATAGAAATATAGTCACAATATAAGGCTGATCCGTTGATTTGACCCTCTCTCTCTCTGGGGCCCCCCTGATTCGTATCTGGCCAAAAATCATCTAATTGTGGACTTAAAAAAACCCTTACGGTCTGCAAAAGCACCGGACGATCTGCTTGTACCCAATATTGCCTACTTCAAGATTGTCATAATGCTAAAAAATCTGCTTTTTTGTCATCCTCCAGACAAGTGGATCTTTACATTTATGGTCCACTTTAGGTCATGCGGGGCTGGCTCCACCTTACAATACTGTAATACAGGTATAGGATCTGCTATCCGGAAACCTATTATATTCAGAAAGCTCAGAATTGCAGAAAGGCTATCTCCTATTTTAACCAAATAATAAAAAGTTTTTAAAAAATGATTTCCTTTTTCTGTGTAATAATAAAACAGTAGCTTGTACTTGATCCCAACTAAGATATCATTAATCCTTATTGGAAGCAAAACCAGCCTATTGGGTTTATTTAATGGTTAAATGGTTTTCTAGTAGACTTAAGGTGTGAAATCACAGAAATATCCCTTACCTGGAAAACCCCAAGTCCTGAGCATAACAAATCACCCCCCCCCACACATATTGATAGTCAGGGCTCCCTTATAAGGTAAAAAAAAACATTGGCACCAGGGCCCCCCTTACAAGTTAAAAAAATTGGGGCCCCAAAAATATTTTTTTTTTAAAAAAAAAACCTTGTCTGCAGGGCCCCCTTACAAGTAAAAAAAAAATTGGGGCCTGAAAAAATAATAATAAAAAAAAACAAAAAACATTGGCACCAAAGCCCCCCTTACAAGTTAAAAAAAAATGGGGCCCCAAAAAGTATTTAAAAAAAATTGGTGCAGGGTCATATAGAGTTTTAAAATAAAACATTGGTGGCCAGGGGATTAGAAAAAAAAAACCCACATTGGTGTCAGTAGCTGGTGCAGACAGGGAGATTCGGGGAGATTCTGCGAGGCGACAATCTCCCCGAACTGCCTTCTCCCTGTCCGCCGTCTGTTTAAGTGAAAAGGCGCCAGTACCAATGCACACTCGGCGCGGCGATTTCTGGAATCGCAGCACCGCGTGTGCATTGGCGCTTTTTGATTTAAACAGGTGGCGGACAGGGAGAAGGCAGTTCGGGGAGATTGTCGCCTCGCAGAAGAGGCGATTAATCGGCCGGCGAGAGAATCTCCCTGAATCTCCCTGTCTGCACCTATGGGGTGCCGTTTGTCCCAAATACATTCTGTATACAAAACTATCCCTGATACACAGAAGGAATGTCTCTCATGGTATATTACTATTTCTGACCATATATTCTGTCCAAGTTTTTTTTTACATAATTCATTCTGTAAGTAACTTTGCATTTAAGTGTGTCTGTTACATGGAGGTTATAAATTTGTGAGACAGATTGATTGTTAAAATGTACAGAATGGAGTTTGTAATATAATGACATCCTTTTGTGCATTAATCATATTTTGTTCTCATTCTTTAATAGAAATAAGTATTTTGTATATTTTTTATTTGTGTATATGGTCAGAAATAGTAATATACCATGAGAGACATTCCTTCTGTGTATCAGGGATAGTTTTGTATACAGAAAGTATTTGGGACAAACGGCACCCCATATGCACCAGCCCTAAAGCTGTTTTTGTGACATCGGGTATTTTCACTGCTTTCGGGACTTCAGTTTCGACTCTTTTCGTGACTTTGGGCCGCTTCAGAACTGTTCGGCACTTCCACATTCCGGCAGCACGGGTTCGGCTCTCGCAAGGGGGTGCCAGCTCTTTGAAAAGTGCAGCACTGCTGGGCCCGGGACACTTGTCACCCCTGTCCCCCCCTGATGGCAGCCCTGTCTGGTGTTGTACTGGTTCCCAAAATGTCTCAAATTTTCAGTTGGGGATTAAGATCTATATGCAATGTAATGTGTTAGAGCAGGTGTCCCCCTCCCTTTACCTGTGAGCCACATTCAGTATAAAAAAGCTGGAGAGCAAGACAAGCATGCAAACAATTCCTGGGAGTGCCATATATGGACTGTTATTGGTCATTTGGTAGCCCCTATGCTCACTGGTAGCCTACAGGAGACTTTGGCAGTAAAACTGGGTTTTATACAACTAAAACTTGCCTGGAATTAAAAAAAATAATCACCTTCCTTGAGGTCACTGGGAGCAACATCCAAGGGGTTGGTGAGGAACATGTTGCCACTGGTTGGGTATCACCATGTTAGTTTGTCAGTGAGACTCCAACAATGTATTCTAATCTTATACACAATGCGAAGACCCTCAGTAACCCACCTTGGTTATGCCTGTGTGCAAAGTAACAATGTCCCAATGCAAGAGACTAAATCCATTTCAGGCAATGTTATACTTCCAGGAGCCTCAGGTGACCTACCTTTTTCATCTAACCTGATCCTATGTTTCTCATGGAGCCTGATCCCACATTCAGAATGTTCCTCAGTGTCGGACTGGCCCACCGGAATACCAGGAAAACTCCCGGTGGGCCAAGGTGTCAGTGGGCCCTCATGCTGCTAAACTTTTGGCCTATTTCATGGCCATTCCCTATTTCTATGGGAACAAAGAGGCTAAATAGATGGAATAATTGATTATAGTATGTAAAGAAAACAAACTAGGAGTATAGAGTTTGATTGAGGAGATGAAGAATATTAGTACTGAGAGTGGCCCCTGGTCTAAGGTTTTATGGTGGGGCCCTAGTGTCCCAGTCCGACACTGATGTTCCTACTGGATGAGACGTGCTCTCTACAGAAAGTGCTAGCAAATTCCATCGTATTCATTACCCTAGATATAAAAAGACTGTGTTCCATAACGCAAAGCCTTAGAAATTCTACAACCAAGTGTATATTCAGCATAGCCAGTAGATTGTTTATACAGAGCTTTCCATGTCTTCGGTGACCTGAGTTTTGCTTATGGTTATCCATTTCGGTATTTCACAACACCCCCGCCCACCCGGCTCGCCGAGTATAAAGGGTAGCCTTGTTTGGGTCCGGGCGCAATGATGAGATGGCAATCAGATGCTTTTGATTAACTGGCTTGTTTTGAATACGGGATAGCCTTACTTCCAAAGCAAGATGGGGGTTCCTGGAGGGCAGGGTTGGGAAATAATGTTCTGCCTGTTATTGACATATTAGTGCAGTTGTTGACATAGTGGTGCAGTTCTACGTTCTCTGAAGCCCCAGGGAGCCGAGAAATATACAGCATCAAAGCCTATAGAAATGCACGAGGAGGGTCACGTAAGTTTGTGGCTGAGATGGGGAAATGGTTGTGCAACGATGTGGGCTTTATTTATGAATGGCGCGTAAGGTGCTCTGTTTATTATTCTGAATGTTTCCCAACATGCCTGGGAGTTGCCACCCCCTGCATCAGATACATTGTGCGGGATGCCATAGATTGTTTCACAAGGGGTGAACTACTGTTGCCCCTTTTGCCTTGTTTTCTTTTATTGCTCAACTTCAATGCCACTCTGGAACCACCACTAGGAACAGATGCCCCACTTCCCTTGTTTTTTATTGTTCAACATCAATGCCACCCTGAAACCACCACTAGGAACAGATGCCCCACTTCCCTTGTTTTTTATTGTTCAACATCAATGCCACCCTTGATCCACCACTGGGAGCAGATGCCCCTCTTCCCTTATTTTCTTTTATTGCTCAACATCAATGCCACCCTGGAACCACCACTAGGAACAGATGCCCCTCTTCTCTTGTTTTCTATTGTTCAACATCAATGCCACCCTGGAAACACCACTAGGAACAGATGCCCCTCTTCCCCTGTTTTCTTTTATTGTTCAACATCAATGCCACCCTGGAAACACCACTAGGAACAGATGCCCCTCTTCCCGTTTTCTTTTATTGTTCAACATCAGTGCCACCCTGGATCCACCACTGGGAGCAGATACCAATGGCTTAACATGGGGTATATTAGGCAAAGCTGGCAACAGCGGCACTTTAAATCACTATTGTCAACCAGTAGCGGCAAGCCTTGATTTGCAACTCCTGCACCTAACAGCTTGAACTCCTGCTCATGTGTGTGCCTTTATCTATTTGCAAGAGGTGAAGCTGTAGGTGCAGGTTTCCCTAGTATCTGCTTTCCTATGTTCCCCTTGGACTGATGCAAAGGCTGTTGTAGAGCTTGAAATAAGGGCAAGCAGTGGAGGTACCTGCCTAAGGGCTGCAGTTTTTGAGAAAAAGTTGCAACTGCCGACAAAGTCAGGGGACATAAATGACATCACTGAGCACCAATAATAGGTGACCATCCGCTCATTTGGTGATGTCGCCACGTTGAGGTGGGCACTATCGGGAGGATCAAACCGTGGGCCCTAGGGCACAACGATCGGATCATAATTCAGGCAATAAGCGCGGTCATATCGAGGGACTGCATCAACGAACAGATGCAGCCGCAATCCAAAGGGATTTTTAACCCAGCCACTTATTGATCCGGGAAGCCCGTTGGATGGTCCAACACACGGGCCAGTAAGCTGCCAACTCGGTCTGTCGGCAGCTTTTATCGCACTTGTACATGGGGCCCTTAAGCACCATTTATGAGGATTGTATGGCTACACCCATGGCTAGACAGCAGCTTGTTTATATGAACTATAGTAGTACTTATTTGTTATCTACTGTGTATCCTGTGCTTGAACAGCTGCCCCCATGGCTACACAGCAGCTTGTTTATATAAACTATAGTAGTACTTATCTGTTATCTACTGTGTATCCTGTTCTTGAATGGCTGCCCCCCATGGCTACACAGCAGCTTGTTTATATAAACTATAGCAGTACTTATCTGTTATCTACTGTGTATCCTGTGCTTGAATGGCTGCCCCCATGGCTACACAGCAGCTTGTTTATATAAACTATAGTAGTACTTATCTGTTATCTACTGTGTATCCTGTGCTTGAATGGCTGTCCCCATGGCTACACAGCAGCTTGTTTATATAAACTATAGTAGTACTTATCTGTTATCTACTGTGTATCATGTGCTTGAATGGCTGCCCCCATGGCTACACAGCAGCTTGTTTATATAAACTATAGTAGTACTTATCTGTTATCTACTGTGTATCCTGTTCTTGAATGGCCCCATAGCTACACAACAGTTTGTTTATATAAACTATAGTAGTACTTATCTGTTATCTACTGTGTATCCTGTTCTTGAATGGCCCCATAGCTACACAACAGTTTGTTTATATAAACTATAGTTGTGTTTCTAACACAAACACACCAGTTTTACTAGTGCAGCACAAAAGTACATTATATATTCATTACTTTAAAACACATTCATGTGTTACTGTTCCTTTATGTAATATTTTCCATGGAACAGAATGCTAACAATGCTTTATGGATGTAGATCATAGATCATGGGACAACATCACTAAAAGTAGACCCTGCATTACTAATGTATGGGCACTCCTGGGCTAACCAGCGCCTACTTCCAGCGGCTTAACTAAATATTATTGGGCCCTACAGCAAATTATTTTTCAGGCCCCCAAAATGCTTAGAGGTTGGCTTATTTTACCAATATTTATTGAAATTCTATATGAATTAGGGCCTCATGGGGCCCCTATACCTCTTAGGTAGTGATGGGCGAATTCCCACGATTCGCCGCTGGTGAATAAATTCGAGAAACGCCAGCGAAAATTCGAAAAAAAAACAAGTTGTGCGTCGTTTTTGACGCAACGAAAGCGGCGCGATGAAAATGACGCGACGAAAACGACGTGTCGCAAAGCGAAACTGGGTAGATTCGCCCATCACTACTCTTAGGCCCAGGGTCAGACTTGGGGGGCCTACCAGGACTACTGTCCATGGCCCCCTCTGGACCCCCTACTGATGGTGCGTGCATGTATACACAAAAAAGAGCTGCATGCATGGGTGAAATGAGCTGCGGCAAATTGTTTTTTTTTTTTTGGAGGGCCGGGATTGGGGTTTTGGCCCGGTGGGGGCCCATGAGGGTTGGGGCCCACCAGATTTTTTCCCAGTGTCCCGCTGGGCCAGTCTGTACCTGCTGGATTCTCCTGCAGCTGCAGGGTCTGCTTCCTCTATAGTTATGTCCCTGTCTACTTCTATGGCAAAGGCTGTGGTTATAAAGTCTGGCTTTGGAACTGACATTCAGACCGCGTCAGGCACTTGTATAATTCTGTCCATCCCGAGGCTGGAAGGCTGCCCACATCAGAGTACAGAGGTGCCTGCGGGTAAAACATGCATATTCATTCTCTTATAAGCAAGCGTGAAGCTGAGAGGTCGAGAATTCATTTTCATTGCGATGTATTTAATCCGGTAGAAATACTGTCAATTACAGAAAACAAGGTGACGGATCCCATCCAAAATCCAACAGCCCCTGTGGCAGTTCCTGCGACTGGAACAAGGTGGTTGCTTGGAGGCTTTGGGGTGATTGGCTGGTGTTCATTAGAATGTAGCACAGAGACTGCACTTTAATCACTAATTATACTCCTGCCTTAAAACCATCTGCTGAACCTAAACATGTGGGGCAGTTCCTGTGACCCCCTGCGTGTGCAACACAAGGGAATTGAGTGTGAGTCACCTATTTACTCCCATGCTGCCCTTAATCCAGGGACAAGTCTGTCTGCAGCCCCTTCAGCTGGCGTACGACTACAACTCCCTTCATCCATTCACCTGGGGCTGCTTTGTGTTATAGTAGGGCTGTAGCTTGGATATCATTGCGCTGCTGCTTGAGCCAATGGATGAGCCGAGGCTGTGATCCTTGGGTGCCCACCTGAGGCAGAAACTAAATGACACTCTGCAATCCCTTGATGAAGAGTTGAATCATTTGTGTGTGAATTGTATGGACTGTAGGACAGGATCATGTGATCTCTTACTGCCACCTACCTCTCAGTGTATAGTATGTAAAGAGCAATCACCAGTGCTTACCCCTAAAGTCCAGTAACCACCACATCAGGAAGCTTATGGTGAGAAATTCAATGTGCCTATTGATTTAACTGTATACATGTATGGGATCCGATATCCAGGAACCCACTGTCCATAAAGGCCGTCTCCCATAGACTCCATTGCATCCAAATAATCCAGATTTTTTACAAATGATTTCCTTTTTGTCCGTAATAATAAAACAGTACCTTGTACAGGTATTGGATCTGCTGTCAGGAAACCCATTATCCAGAAAGCTCTGAATTACAAGAAAGGCCGTCTCCCATAGACTCCATTATAATAAAATAATCCAGATGTTTTAACAATTTCCTTTTTCTCTGTAACAATTAGTGATGGGCGAATTTATTCGCCAGGGGCGAATTCGCGCGATTCGACGCTGGTGAATAAATTCGCGAAACGCCAGCGAAATTTCGCCTGGCGAAAATTCGCCGAAAAACAAGTCGTGCGTCATTTTTGACGTGACGTGGTGAAAACGACGCGACGCAAGCCGTCAAAAGCGTGCCGCGACTCGCTTCGCGAATTTTCGGCAAAGCGAAACTCGGGAGATTCACCCATCACTAGTAACAATAAAACAATACATTCAACTTGATCCCAACTAAGATATAATTAATCCTTATTGGAAGCAAAACCAGCCTATTGGCTTTATTTCATGTTTACATGATTTACAACAGACAAGGTATGAAGATCCAAATTATGGAAATATCCCTTATCTGGAAAATCCCAGGTCCCGAGTATTCTGGATAACAGGTCCCATACCTGTACTTGATCCCAACTAAAGCTGGCCATAGACGAAAAGATCCGATAGTACGAATTGAGGATTCGTACGATTTTCGGACCTGTGTCCATCTCCCAACCTGCCACTAACCTTCAGATCAAATAAAGTAGTAAAATCACAGATCAGCCAATATTCTGGGATCGTACGAAAGTTGTGTCTGACAAAACCTAGAAACAGTCTCCCACTGAAAATCATATGATCGGCAATACACGCAGAGATATTATCGGCAGCCGACAAATTTTCTAACCTGTCCCATCGACCAAACGACCGATCTCCGCCGGACGAAAAATGTTGGGGCTCTCCACACACAGTCCGAAAATTGTACGAATCCTTGATTCATACAATGAGATTGTTGTGTCTATGGCCAGTTTAAGATATAATTAATCCTTATTGGAAGCAAAGCCAGCCTATTTGAAGGGATACTGTCATGGGAAAAAATATTTTTTTCAAAATGCATCAGTTAATAGTGCTGCTCTAGTAGAATTCTGCAATGAAATCCATTTTTCAAAACAGCAAACAGATTTTTTTTAATATTTCATTTTGAAATCTGACATAGGGCTAGGCATATTGTCAGTTTCCCAGCTGCCCCAAGTCATGTGACTTGTGCTCTGTTAAACTTCAGTCACTCTTTACTGCTGTACTGTAAGTTGGAGTGATATCACCCCCTCTCCCCCCCCCACCCAAGCAGCCTAACAACAGAACAATGGGAAGGAACCAGATAACAGCTCCCTAACACAAGATAACAGCTGCCTGGTAGATCAAAGAACAACACTCAATAGTAAAAACCCATGTCCCACTGTGACTCCTTCAGTTGAGAAGGAAAAACAACAGCCTGCCAGAAAGCAGTTCCCTCCTAAAGTGCTGACACAAGTCACATGAACAGGGGCAGCTGGGAAATTGACAAAATGTCTAGGCCCATGTCAGATTTCAAAATTGAATATAAAAAAATCTGTTTGCTCTCTAGAGCATTCTGGATAACAGGTGCCATACCCATATTTTTTAGCTGTTGGAAAAACAACACAATCTGCTGGTGATGGTTTTGGAGTAACAGCCACCTGTCACCAGCAGATTTCTATCTAGTTTTATTATAGCCAATAGCAAGTGCAAGGGCAACTTTGGGCAGGCATGATGCCCCATACTATGAAGTTACCAGGGCCCTCTGTTCCAGGGGCTCCCAATTATTACTCCCTCGGACAACTAGGCTCACTCTTTGATGTGTCCTGCTAAAAAGTATAGGGTTACAAGGCATGTCACAAACTGATATGTACGCTTACACCTAGAGGAATGTAAACCCTCAGAAAAAGGCCTTGTTCGATGCAAAAGTGCTCTGAAGAGCACTTTTGCATCATACATGGACCAGTAAAAAAAGGGAGGTGGCCTCTGCAAGCCATGTTTTTGGCTCATAGGCATTGTCCCTTCTGCATCAGACTCATAAGATTCTACCATTCAGATTTAACCCTTGGCTGCCTGCCCTGCAGAGTTCCCTGAGCATTGTCTAGCAGGAGACAGGGAGTTGCATATAAACATCCATACAGTTCCAATAGAATTCAGAATACATAACAATAGAGATCTAAACAGCACTTGTAACATCATCCCCTGGAAGATGAACGTTCCTATAGTGTGCCCTGTGGGTACCCTTCCATTCTCCTGGCCTGGGTGGGAATATTGTGTTAGTGTTATTGATGTGCTGATACTGAATTAGCAAGTGAAGCAGCACAGCAGGACAAATGGGGAGAATGGAGGGGCTGTATGATAAGACGAAAGAGACACAAACGTTCCGTAGGCGGAGGGGTGTAACTACAGAGGAAGCAGAGGGGGGTCCAGGAGGTATAGGGGCCCCATGAGGCCCTAATTCAAATACAATTTCAATGAATATTGGTAAAAAAGGTCAACCTCTAGGCATTTTGGAAAACTGAAAAATAATTTGCTGGGGGGGGGTCACTAATATCTAGTTACACCATTGCATTTATAGGTGGGATTGCATTCTATTACTCACTGCCAGACAACAAGAATCCTGGGAAGGAATAGTCTGGTGGTAGGGTTGCCACCTGGCCAGTATTTTACTGATCCCAATGTTATTAATAGGAAAAAAAGATAAATATATAGGAAGGCCGGTATTTTTTTTCAAGAAAAGGTGGCAACCCTACCTGTAGGGGCAACCTGATTCTACTGACCCTCATATAAGTTTGTAGAGGTGTCACTATTAAAGGGGTTGTTCACCTTTGAGTTAACTTTTAGTATAATGCAGAGACAATTTGCAATTGGTTTTCATTTTTTATTGTTTGTGGTTTTATAGTTATTTAGCTTTTTATTCAGCAGCTCTCTAGTTTGCAGTGTCAGCAATTTGGTTCCTAGGGTACAAATTACCCTAGCAACCCTGCATTGATTTGAATAAGAGACTGTAATATGAATAGGAGAGGGACTGAATAGAATGATAAGTAATAAAAAAGTGGCAATAACAATACATGTGTAGCCTTACAGAGCATTTGTTTTTAGATGGTGCCAGTGACCCCCATTTGAAAGCTGCAAAGAAACAGAAGAAAATTGCAAATCATTAAAAAACTATGAAAAATAAATAATGAAGACCAATTGAAAAGTTTCTTAGAATTGACCCTTCTACAATATACTAAAAGTTAATTTGAAGGTGAACCACCCCTTTAAAACTGATTTGGCTTTTCACCCTAGGGTTATCAATAGGAACAGTCTATAAAACACAGCAATGGTAATCGCCAATATGACGCTGTAATTTGACGCTATAACATTTCCCATTTCTGAATGTTTTTAGGAAACGTGCGTAAATGTAGTTGCATTCTGCTTCCTGCATATTCTTTCTTATCCCTACTCTGCATATCACAGTCCCCCCCCCACCACCAATATAACCCACCCTTTCCCTGCCAGATTGATAGGATTGCCTCTGCCCAACAGTATCCCACTGCCATATTATATAACCCATCAAGTATCTGCTAAATTCTGTATCATTTGATGTATCGACCCAGAGAGAGAGGACAGAATAGAGGACATTGTTTCTAACCAGGAGGGGAGAAGCGCCAGTCAGCCCGCAGTAATGACAGTAAGTGCACCAATGCATTAGTTGTCAAGTAAATCCCATACTGTACTAGGACCTTGTCTAGTTTAAAGGGGAAGTAAACCCAGTATCAAACTGGCACTCCCAACATAGAAGCCATCCTGGTGGGCCCTGCCATCCTGGGATCGTTGCTTGTACTTACACAGATTAATGCTCTAAATGCCAACTCCTGAGACCATCCTATAGCTCTCATTGGCTACTTTTACTTTAGTTCTAAGAGAAGTTAATGATATTAATATTCTTAACAGGCTTTAGATAATTCACAAGCAGCTTCAAAGTTGCGGGCACAGACCAGCAGTTACTCATCGGCTATATATGGGCAGTGTGGGCACCATTTATCTTTCCTGTGCACTTTATAAATGCTGTGTGCGTAAAACGGGGTGGGGGAATCACGGGCTTATGTGTGGGCATACAGAGAACTTTGTGCCCAGTTGTGTGTGTTGGATTCTGAGCCTGTTTGCTTTCCTAGATACTCCTGAAAGGCCAGCTTGGCATGAACTTTCCCTGGGCACAGAAAAAGAGGTAAGATGACTTTAAGACTAAGGCTGCTGGTTATAGAAAACAACACCACAGTTCTATGCTTTTGTAGAAAGCTTACCTTCATAGCTTTGCTTGGCCTTTAAAAATCAATTCTACATTACCAGTGCATGTAATACTGAAAGGGATCCTGTCATGGGAAAAAAACATTTTCAAAATGCATCAGCTAATAGTGCTGTTCCAGAAGAATTCTGTACTGAAATCCATTTCTCAAAAGAGCAAACTGATTTTTTTATATTTCATTTTGAAATCTGACATTTTGTCAATTTCCCAGCTGCCCCAACTCATGTGACTTGTGCTCTGATAAACTTCAATCACTCTTTACTGCTGTACTGCAAGTTGGAGTGAAATCACCCCCTCCCTAACAGCAGCCTAACAACAGAACAATGAGAAGGTAACCAGATAACAGCTCCTTAACACAAGAGAACAGCTGCCTTCTAGATCTAAGAACAGCATTCAGTAGTAAAAATCCATGTCCCACTGTGTACTATTCAGTTACACTGAGAATGAAAAACAACAGCCTGACAGAAAGCCACATGACCAGGGGCAGCTGGGAAATTGACAAAATGTTTAGCCCCATGTCAAATTTCAAAACTGAATATAAAAAAATCTGTTTGGTCTTTTGAGAAATGGATTTCAGTGCAAAAGTCTACTGGAGCAGCACTATTAACTGATGCATTTAAAAAAACAAAAAAAACATTTTTTCCCATGACAGTTTCCCTTTAAGTAAATCCAGCTATAAAGACTGAGCTGATTCCTTTCTATTTCAATACAGTCCCAGTGTTTCCAGTGATCCAGTAACCTTGTACAACCTTATTCTATCCCCGCTGCCCTCACTGTACCTTTAAGTGTTCACTTACTGACTTCATCCTCCCTATCAGCAGGTACCGGCTTGTGATTATCTACCCAAGGGCAGGGATTTATGGGAACCGGTGTGAGCAGCCTGGCAGGCACTTCTATGGAGGGTGCCAGGGGAGAGATGGAGAAACTAATGGAAGCAGAGCATTATGGGATAGCAGAGTTATAAAACACATTGTGACATTACGTAATGCAGAAGCAGTCTCTTACACAAGTCTCTCTCTTTGTAATGTGTCAGCTATAAAGCAGCAGCCCCTTCCCCTCCACTGTTATAAAATAGGTTGAAATGTTATATAAAGGAGGAATTCAGGCCCTCTCCTATTCATCCTCCTGTCTCTCATTTAAACTACTGCCTGGCTGCTAGGGTAATATGGACCCTAGCAACCAGACAGCTGCTGCCATTCAGCTCTTCAGAGACCAATTGCTAACTGTACCGAATCACAGTCTGGATCATACTAAAAGTGAACTACCCATTGAATCTACTGTAGTCCTGCTGCTGTACTTTGCCTTGGCTTCCTCATCATCTCGCTCACTTTCATAACTAAATAAAGCTGGCGAGACACAGACCAACACAAGCTAACAGCTCACCCGCTCCTGACTAAGTTGGCAGCTTATTGGTGTGTATGGGCTTGCCAGAATCATATGAGAGTGCAGCAAAGCAAATGTGTATAAATAAGAGTGCAGCAGAGCATATGTGTATAAATAAGAGTGCAGCAGGGCAGATGTGTATGAAGAGTGCAGCAGAGCAGATGTGTAAGAATGAGTGCAGCAGAGCAGATGTGTATTAATAAGAGTGCAGCAGAGCAGATGTGTATTAATAAGAGTGCAGCAGAGCAGATGTGTATAATTAAGAAAGCAGCAGAGCAGATTTTCGTATGAAGAGTGTAGCAGAGCAGATTTGATGAATGAGCTCGGCAGTGCAGATCTGTATTAATAAGAGTGCAGCAGAGCAGTTGTGTATGAATGAGAGTGTCGCATAGTAGATGTGTATGAATGAGAGTGTAGTAGAGCAGTTGTGTATGAATGAGAGTGCAGAAGAACAGATGTGTATAAATGAGAGTGCAGTAGAGTAGTTGTGTATGAATGAGAGTGCAGTAGAGCAGATGTGTATAAATCAGAGTGTAGCACAGCAGATGTGTATGAATGAGAGTGCAGCAGAACAGATGTGTATGAAGGAAAGAGTGCAGCAGAACAGATGTGTATGAAGGAGAGAGTGCAGCAGAGAAGATGTGTATAAATGAGAGTGCAGTAGAGTAGTTGTGTATGAATGAGAGTGCAGTAGAGTAGTTGTATATAAATGAGAGTGCAGCAGAGCAGATGTGTATGAATGAGAGTGCAGTAGAGTAGTTGTGTATAAATGAGAGTGCAGTAGAGTAGTTGTGTATAAATGAGAGTGCAGTAGAGTAGTTGTGTATAAATGAGAGTGCAGTAGAGTAGTTGTGTATAAATGAGAGTGCAGTAGAGTAGTTGTATATAAATGAGAGTGCAGCAGAGCAGATGTGTATGAATGAGAGTGCAGTAGAGTAGTTGTGTATAAATGAGAGTGCAGTAGAGTAGTTGTATATAAATGAGAGTGCAGCAGAGCAGATGTGTATGAATGAGAGTGCAGTAGAGTAGTTGTGTATGAATGAGAGTGCAGTAGAGTAGTTGTGTATAAATGAGAGTGCAGTAGAGTAGTTGTGTATGAATGAGAGTGCAGCAGAACAGATGTATGTGTGACAGGCTCATATAACATATATTTTACAGAGGGATTTATATGACAGGGACCTGCAGGGAGAGGAGGTTATTACACTTTATTCTGTGTATAAACATTGGTCCCAAAGAAAACACAGTGTAAGGAAACCCTTTTCCTCATTTTACAGAAGAGACAGAGCATGTTAAAAAGATGCAGCATTTCGACATCCTCTTTCATGTGAATGTTTCTGTTATTGGAGAGAGTGTTGCGTCACACTGTAAATATTTGAGTTTTACTTTTACTGCTTGTGTAGAACGGAGGCTATTTGAGGGCCCTGCACTGATTTCAACTGTCTGAGTCAGGCCAGTAAGTCTATAAAGGCTCAGGTGCAATGGTGCCTTACAATAGGAGGACAGCAGCAGCACTGTGCTGTGCAGAACTGGATGCGAAGTGTGCGATGAAAAGTCTAATAACAAGCTCAATAACAATGATAGGGATATAGTCCCATACAGGCAGGGTCGGACTGGGGGGCCTGAGGCACTATGTGCACTCCAAAAAATACTGCTCAGATGGCAACCCTACCTCCAACCAAGGGGGTCACGGAAGCTGTTGTGGGTGCGGACCTGGGCTGGCGGGGCCCACAAGAGCCAGGGCCCACCAGCTATACCCACTACACCCAGTATACCCAATATACCCACTACACTGCTGTGCAGCCTTGTACTCAATTTTCAATTAGCCATAATCAAGCCTCGGATAATCCTCATTGGCTACAGTGCCATGATGTTCTAATACACACTTCTGTGCTCTCTATACACTGGGCTGTGCTATCTCACTTACTCCCAGTTCTACTGACCCTTTATGTCCAGTGCTGCCCTCTCAATTTCCAGTACTACCCTCTCTACCCCCAATGTTGCTCTGTCTATACCCAATGATGCCCCCTCTAAGCCCAGTGCTGCCCTCTGTATACCCAGCGTTGACCTCTCCATGTGCTGCCCTCTCTATTTCCATTGCTACCCTCTCTACCCCCAATGTTGCTCTGTCTATACCCAATGATGCCCCCTCTAAGCCCAGTGCTGCCCTCTGTATACTCAGCGTTGACCTCTCCATGTACTGCCCTCTCTATTTCCAGGGCTGCCTTTTCTATGCCCAGTGCTTCCCTCTCTAAGACCAGTGCTGCCCTCTATATACCCAGACCTACCCTCTGTACCCAGCGTTGCCCTCTATACCCAGTGCTGACAGTCTATAACTAGCGCAGTGCTTAGCAGTAAATTGCCGGCGCTAAACTGTGCGCAATGCTCCACGTGATATGCAGCTGTGAGCGCTGAGGCTGTTGGTGCGCTGGCTCTGCCCCAGTCTGTGCCACAGGAGGAGGAGGAGGAGGAGGGTGGGGTAACGCTCAGATTTGGGGAGATTCCAGATAAAGGAGCTGAATCAGTGGCGGGTGCTGAGGACACAGAGGAGACCGGTCTCTGAGCTGATCCCACCGGAGCACAAAGAAAGAGTTGGGGTGCCGGGAGTCGTGAGGATCCGAGACTGGGAGTTACACCAAGACCAACCTCAAGCTGTGAATAAATCCCCCGGACAAACCAGAGGGTGTGTATTTACTACTTCTCTGCCCTCCTGATACTGTGCCTTTGTTGTAACTCCCGGCACCCTGGCCCTATCTAGGGGGGAATTCTTGGAGTTTAGCTCCATAACTGCTGGAGGCCAAATATGCAAGGATCTTAGGCAGGCGATTGGCAACATGTGACCCTGCAATGCTGCTGAACTACTACTCCCTGCACCCCATTTAAATCTACGGCTTGTAGTTCAGCAACATCTGTGACTTGCCTGTTCCTTTTCTCCCAGTGCCAATCAGCGGAGCTGGGCCGGATTGACGGTCTGTAGCAGTACCTAGAGAATATGTTATGGTAAAACTGGCCCCCAACTACTGAGACCTATTCCTGCCTTTATTGGATTGTGCCAGTTTGCAATTAACGGGGTAACTAGGTCACCAGGGCTCCCTCCTCTCTAACTCCATTTCTTCATCCCTGGGAGGTGGGTGCATAGATTTCAGAGTGGCCATTGATTAGGTACTGACCCCCCTTCCCCCACCGTGGGGTATTTGTGTCTCCGCAGGACTCTGCGCCTCGGGGTATCTGACAGACCGGCGCCCCCTGCTGTCCTGCTTTGAAATGACCATGTTGTGGCTGGCGGTGCTACTGACCTGCGGAGCCCCTGCTGCTCTTCTCCCCACATCCGGAGTGGGCTGCCCCGCTCGCTGTGACCCTTCCTCCTGCGCCCCGGCACCTACCAACTGCCCGTTGGGGGAGACGACCCTGCGCTGTGGGTGCTGCCCTGTGTGCGCCGCTGCCGAGTGGGAGCGCTGTGGGGACGGAGCCGAGGATCCGTTATGCGCCTCCGGGCTCCGCTGTGTCAAGAACGGCGGGGTGTCCAGGTGCCAGTGTCCCTCTAACCAACCCGTCTGTGGGAGCGACGGCAGAACCTACAGCAGCCTGTGCCGCCTCCAGACCGAGAGCAAAGCGGTACAAGGGCGGGGGGGCGCCGCTATCATCCCAATCCAGAGGGGGGACTGTCAGTTAGGTGAGACGTCTGTCTGTCTGTCTCTTACACAATTAGACGTAAAAAGAGGGACAACATTTTTTTTTCTTGTAGTGTGGCTAAATTTTTTGGCCATGCCCATTTTTGTGACCACACCCTCTAATTACCATGTTCATTTTAAAAAATGTGGCAGGTTATGAAAGTTTGAAATTATTTCTCCTTATCTAAACTGTTAAATTACTTATTTTCCTATCTTCAAATTGTTACAAAGTATCTTAGTTGCACCCCTTAGCTGTTCTCTCTGCCAAAAGGCAATTACAGCATTCTGTAACTAAGCAACAACTTGTACAGTCCAACTACTACTTACACCAGGAGCTCTTACCTGGGTCCCACTTACTGTATAGACTGTATGCTCCCTGCTACACCCTGAGTAATAAACACATAGGGACCTTGGCCTACTGGTACCTATAGTAACAGTTGATAATAGTAGGGAGAGATGGTGCCTATAGTAACAGTGGATAATAGTCTCTGGGAAG
>CM044444.1:6699190-6718811 GCA_024363595.1 Xenopus borealis | reverse complement strand
TGAGAAATGGATTTCAATGCAGAATTCTTCTGGAACAGAACTATTAACTGATGCATTTTAATCAGTTGAGGGGAATTGTTTAAAGTACAACCTCCCCCATAACAGAGTTGCATTGGGCTGGCTGGTAATGATGGGGGTTGTAGTTCTACAACAGCTAGAGCAGGGATCCCCAACCCTTTGAACCCCTGAGCAACATTTAGATGTTAAATGAGTTGGGGAGAAACATTAGCATGGTAAATGATCTTGGGGTTCCAAATAAGTGCTGTGATTGGCCATTTGGTAGCCCCTATGCGTATTGTCAACCTATGTGAGGCTCGGTTTTGTAGAATATGTCGTTTTTATGCAACATAAATGTGCCTCCAATTCAGTAATTCAAAAATAAGCTCTTGGTTTGAGGCTACTGGGAGCAGCATCCAAGGGGTCGGAGAGCAATTGGTTGGAGATCACTGAGTTAGAGGGATACAGGTGGGACATCCCTCATTTATATAATTCCCTACCTTAAAGATTAGGGCCTGAGCTTTTCTCCATTCCCAAGAACTTTCCCTTCTAACTTTGACTATAGTAAATATAAAAAGGGTCTGATGTGCCTGTAAAAGGGGATGTAAACCCTCAAAACAGATAGATATAAAACTGCTGACACTGCTCTTCTAGGCACACTTGCAGTTTAAATTCATTATATTCTATTTCTAGTTTTCAAGATATTAGCAGTTATTAAAATGCTGATCTAATGAATTTGGAAAAAAATCAGCGCCACCTGCTGGTCATTGTGACTAATTCCCACCATCTGCCAGTTATAATTTCCACCAGAAGGAAAAGAAATTGTCTAGTAAGGAAGTGACTGGTGAATAGAATGACTGTGTGTTAGATAGAATTGAACTTTACCCGCTGCTGGCTTCTGCTGCATGTTCTCTTCAAGTCCATATGTGTCACAAAGGAACATATTCAGTGTGAAAAAGGGATGGAAAAGTGCAAGGGTTAATACAAAGTATCAGAAGCCCCGGAACTGGCAGTTTAGTGCTTTCTCTTATACAGAGCTGGGGATAAGATGCGACAGCTGCATCTACTGCTCTCATTATTAGGAGGCGCATAGTTCAGCTCCTGCACATTATACTGCCTGCTATATTTTTTGTAAAGTAATACTGTTTTTATTGCAAGCATAAAAGGCTCCTTAAAGGGATACTGTCACGGGAAAACATGTTTTTTTCAAAACGCATCAGTTAATAGTGCTGCTCCAGTAGACTTCTGCACTGAAATCCATTTTTCAAAAGAGCAAACAGGATTTTTTATATTCAGTTTTGAAATCTGACATGGGACTAGACATTTTGTCAATATCCTAGCTGCCCCCAGTCATGTGACTTGTGCCAGCATTTTAGGAGGGAGCTGCTTTCTGACAGGCTGTTGTTTTTCCTTCTCAATGTAATTGAATAGTACGCAGTGGGACATGGATTTTTACTATTGAGTGTTGTTCTTAGATCTACCAGGCAGCTGTTATGTTGTGTTAGGGAGCTGTTATCTGGTTACCTTCCCATTGTTCTGTTGTTAGGCTGCTGTAGGGGAAAAGGGGAGGGGGCGATATCACTCCAACTTGCAGTACAGCAGTAAAGAGTGATTGAAGTTTATCAGAGCACAAGTCACATGACTTGGGGCAGCTGGGAAATTGATAATATGTTTAGCCCCATGTCAGATTTCAAAATGAAATATAAAAAAAATCTGTTTGCTCTTTTGAGAAATGGATTTCAGTGCAGAAGTCTACTGGAGCAGCACTATTAACTGATGCATTTTGGGAAAAAAAATATTCCCATGACAGGATCCCTTTAATAGTCGTTAGTTCTTATTTGGCAACAGTTTGAGTCCTAGGATCACTGGCAGTGCCACTGGGAGGTTCACCTTTAGGGCTAGTCCAGACGAGAAGATTCGGGGAGATTCGTCGCCTGGCGATTAATCGCCTGGCGACTAATCTCCCTGAACCGCTTCGCTTTCTCGAAATTGCCTAACGAGGCAACTTTGAGCGACTTCGGAAAACACAGCGCCACGTGTGAATAGGCGCAGGCGATTCTTCATTGAAGTAGTTAGAAGCGGTTCGGAGAGATAAGTCGCCCCAAAGAAGAGCCGATTAGTCGCCAGGCAACAAATCTCCCCGAATCTTCCCGTGTGGCCTAACCATTAGGTTACCTTTTAGTATGTTATAGAATGTTCCATTCTATGCAACGTTTCAGTTGGTCTTCATTATTTTTTTTTTAATGGTTTTTAAATGATTAGCCTTTTTTCTCACTCTTCCCCAATTTCAAATGGGGGCCACTGACCCCATCTAAAAAATAAATGTTCTGTAAAGCTACTCATATTTCTATTCAGGTACTCTCCTATTGATACTCCTTATTTAAATCAATGGGTGGTTGCTAAGGTCATTAGGATCCTAGCAACTGCAGAGCTGCTGAATAAAACGTTATATAGCTCAAAACCCACAATTAATAAAAAATGAAAACCAATTGCAAATTGTCTCAGAATATAATTCTCTACATCATGTTAAAAGGTAACTCAAAGGTGAACAACTCCTTTAAAATTGCCCAGTCTGTAGAAAAACCTACTGAAATCTGCCTGCATTGCAAAATTCCAAGCGCTTTGATTGGTTGACCATACTCCCCAATCATGTCTTTGGATGCTAGGCTCCACCCCCTTCTGGCTTCTTGATGCACAATTATAACACAATGGGAGGCCAATGAGACGACAGCATTATAGGCAATGGTGAAACTGCAGGCAGAGCCAGTATCATTTTCATAGCTTGGAGGATATGGCCTGCCATCTACAACTTGTTGCAGGAGGCAATATAATAATATAATTAATATTTCCATACTGATCACTATCCACCCCCAGACTCCCTTTCTTCAAGCGAGAGATGCCTGCAGCCAGCGGTTCTGGATTCATCGTGTCGGAAGATGGGCTCATTCTCACTAATGCCCATGTCGTGACTAACAAGCACCGCTTAAAAGTTGAGCGCAGCGACGGCTCCACCTATGACGCGAAGATCGTTGACGTAGATGAGAAAGCGGATATCGCCCTAATCAAGATCAAAGCTAAGGTATTGCTCTTACTTATCACTCACAGTGTGACACAATCAACCTTGTGAGCTCATATGTGTTACATCATCATCAGTATGGCTCAGTGTTATATGGAATAACCATGATATCTAATGATAGTCCTTATAACCTCTAATCCAACCCTTGGGCTTCCGTGTGTAACATCATAGGTAGAGCAGTTTGTAGCACGATGCCAGAGACTATGGGGGAGATTCATCAAAGAGTGAAGTTCTGCCACTAGAGGGAAATTCCACAGCTCTCAGTTCATTTCTATGGGATTTTGAAAGCCCTATTTATCAATGGGTGAAGTGAAATTTCACCCTTTGATAAATACGCCTTTCAAAATCCCATAGAAATGAACTGAGAGCTGTGGAATTTCCCTCTAGTGGCGGAACTTCACTCTTCACTTCACTCTTTGATGAATCTACCCCTATGAGTCATTGTCTGGATGGCTGGGCTAATTACTAGTATGTTATGAGTAAGGCTCAATGCGTGCTAGCATTGGTAGTCCCATTCCAGTTGTACCATTATATGTCCATAGTGACTGTATCAAAGCCATTCACCCAAAACTGGAATTATTTTTTGTTAAATTGGGTTAGGTACTGGGCCATCATTAGACCTGGCAGCATTAATTCTATGTGCTATGGGTCTGTCTAATAAATCTCTCCCTACTATACCTGCTATCCCAGTCACACTCCCTTCCCAGAGACTATTATCCACTGTTACTATAGGCACCATCTCTCCCTACTATACCTGCTATCCCACAGTCACACTCCCTTCCCAGAGACTATTATCCACTGTTACTATAGACACCATCTCTCCCTACTATACCTGCTATCCCACAGTCACACTCCCTTCCCAGAGACTATTATCCACTGTTACTATAGACACCATCTCTCCCTACTATACCTGCTATCCCACAGTCACAGTCCCTTCCCAGAGACTATTATCCACTGTTACTATAGACACCATCTCTCCCTACTATACCTGCTATCCCACAGTCACACTCCCTTCCCAGAGACTATTATCCACTGTTACTATAGGCACCATCTCTCCCTACTATACCTGCTATCCCACAGTCACACTCCCTTCCCAGAGACTATTATCCCACTGTTACTATAGGCACCATCTCTCCCTACTATACCTGCTATCCCACAGTCACACTCCCTTCCCAGAGACTATTATCCCACTGTTACTATAGGCACCATCTCTCTCTACTATACCTGCTTTCCCAAAGCCAATATCCCTCCTGAGACCACCATAAAACAAATGCAGTGTAGACTGAAATCCACATGTACATCAACAAATCCCCCTGTACTTGGCCCAGTGTATGACAGAATGTGTTTCCTATTCCTAGCAGATAGCAGTGCACTTATTCTGGCTGTTTCTTGTACATGATACTGGAGAAATCATTTGCAATTAATTCAGTTGTTAAACATTTGCCTACATGAAATTATTTATTTTCACAGATGGAGCAAATTATATAAATTTTAGGCGTCAGCCAGAATTTAATAGCTGGCCGGTAGCGATGTGAGGTTTGGAAGTTGGTTACAGATACGAATATAAAACTTATTGATGTTTTTAGAGACATGGCACTGTAGCCCTACTTTCCTTGTTGTATGGCACTAACTCAGGCCTTGTGGCAGGTAACTGCAGTTATCTGGCGGATACGTATCATCTGCACAACTGTCAGTTCATAGGCTGGACTCCAGGGAACAGAACTGTCGGGAAATCTGACAGTGGGCAGAGATCTCTGGAACTGAACTTGTTCTTTCTCAGTTAACATGTTCACTTGGGCATGTTATTATTAAAGGGAAAATTAACTGGACACATAGGGGCAGATTTACTAAATTGACGTGAATAATTCGAAGTTTGATCAAATTTAAAATAAATTCGAATCTTCGAATATGCAAATCAGGCAAATTCGACCATCGAATATTCGAATTCGAATAATTCAAATATTCAAATAAAATTTTATTCGAATATTTGACTTTTCGATGGTCGGATTACTTCCCCTTTAAATTTTTATTCGACCACCTACTTCGCCAGAACAAAGCTAGCGAATTGGGAATCATTCGTTTTGATTGAATAAAAAAAATTAGATCTGATCGATCGTTCAAATTGCGAAGGATTTTACTTCCCTTTGCTTCCCTTTTATTCATATGATAAATCTGTCCCATAATGTTAATACACCCCCCTACCTCTCTCTGTCGGGGTTCCTCAAGGCTCTGTCCTGGGACCCCTATTATTTTCTCTATATACTTCCTCCCTCGGCAAATTAATCAGCTCGTATGGGTTCCACTACCACCTCTACGCTGACGATACTCAGATCTATCTCTCCTCTCCTGATCTCAACCCTGAACTCCTAACTCGTGTCTCCTCCTGCCTGTCTGCTATCTCTACTTGGATGTCACAACGCTACCTTAAACTAAACCTCTCCAAAACAGAAATGGTTCTTTTTCCTCCAACTAACACCACTAACATCCCAGAAGTATCCATCGTAGTTAACAATTCCAAACTCAGAGCCTTGCATCATATAAACTAGGTTTCCCCATCAGTGGGTCAGTGGACATACCCGAACTGGGCCACCGATTTGACGTGGATGCACAGAGTTTGACTCTGACGAGACCGAATTTGACACAGCCCCCATTAAATTGCCTCCCCCCGGTTCTTGCATAAAATTCTCGTTTTACACCAGTCCCTGGGGCAAAACTGGTTGGGTACCGCTGATATAACCCCAATATTTGTGCAAGCAAGTGGGAAACTGGTGCAAATATTGACTAATAACTCTGATAAGTCTTGGTCAGTCTGGCGACAAAGAAACTAGAGGATAAGCATTGTGTCAAGTGAGTAAATGAGTCCCAGACCCTTCCGTGAGGGACCTACGGGCAGGTGCAGATCAGCAGTTGAATTTATGGGAATAGAATTGGAATGTCAGATGGCTACGTGTCTCGTTCTGCCCTAGAAATCCATTTAATAACAGGAGATTAATTGCATGACAAGGCACATTCTGAGTGATGAAAACAATATGTTTGTACTGCAGAAGCCTCCAGCTGACTAATTCCTTAGCAATGTTTTGGGGAAATGGGGCCCATTCTGCTAGTTGTAGTAAATAAACAGAATTCTAATTTGTTTCACGATCACTCATCCGTTTTGTTTGGATCTATCAGCGGAAAAACACTTTTTGAGGTCTACAATACTGTTGGGTAGGGGTCCATCACTGCATTAAGCTCCAGCTGCCTACTTGTTAGCTTTGTGTTTGCCCAATAAGGGCCAGTGATATCTTTCAGTATGGAGCAAGGTTGTGTTAGGATGGGTGCTTATGTATGCAGCCGAAATTCCATTTTCCAGTCTGAGGCCAAATTAGGTCTTCTGCTCCAAAGAGAACATGTGCAAGTACAAGATATATATAGTTTCCCAATGCAAGTGAATATTCTTTTCTGATCCTTTAACATCATGGCCTCCTTGGCTTTCAGTAAAACATTTCCGCTACAGTGTTCATGGTCATCATTGGTCCAGTTCACTAGTCTTCTTGCCAGTATTATTTGGTCATGGGATTTATGTTTCTCCTCAGGGGAAATTACCGGTTCTGCTGTTGGGTCGCTCAGAGGACCTCCGCCCGGGAGAGTTTGTGGTGGCCATCGGAAGCCCTTTCTCCCTTCAGAACACAGTCACCACCGGGATTGTGAGCACCGCTCAGCGCGGGGGCAAAGAGTTGGGTCTACGGAACTCTGATATGGATTATATTCAGACTGATGCCATTATCAATGTGAGTAAATCTAACTTCATATTCGATAATTCCATAGTTCATTTTGGGTTGGCTGATTAAAAGAGAACTTGGTCTTCAGCTGGGCTATTGCCCAAGATAGTGACGTGTCTTATTTGCCTGGCAGACACCTATGAAGTCTAGGTTTCCACTACCACTTTCCAACCACTTGTACAATAGGTTTTGCATACAAAATAGGCAGCAGAATGGCAGGTACATTTCATTCTTCAGCCTGCACACTTTTTGTAACTGTCCAGGGGTGCAATTACCCAAGTGTTAAAAGCTTTGCTTATCAGAGGACATGATCATTTTACATTAGTTATGTGCATAATTAAATTTAAGTCATGGCATTAAAAATCTGTGTAGAGATGGCAGCAAAAGTTAGCTTGGCCTACATCCCCTTTCAGTCTAGATCTTGACATGGAGCTGCTTTCAGTTCGATGCTGTACAATTTTCATGGGTTTGCTTGGCGGGACTCCAAGTGCGTCTGACTCTGAACCAAACCATTTGTGCTTCTCCATTTGCTCCACTGCAAGTACTTTGGCCAGTACCACTCCCTAGAGTCTGAGACCAGTTGGCTCGATTCCCTGAGTTTCGCTTGAGGCCTTAGCCAAAGGGAAAAGCGCCAAATGAATCATCTAGTAAGTTTATAATATCCGCCATAGTTATGTGCTCCATGTTCCCTCATATGTAGCCGTCTCTGAAAAGACCTGATAAAGTTCCCTTTCCAGCCAAACAGCTCTAGGGGGAATGCAAGCCACTATTTGTAATTGTTTAACCATCCCCCCCACCCTAGTATTTTCTTTATAGGAGAAGAAAAACTACCAAGGCAGTTTATTGCCAATAGATGAACTACAACAGTGCAAGCTATACTGCCATTTTTATCCTTTAGAATGCTTTATCATACCTGAGTAAACAACTGTATACACTGTATATGTTTGTTTAGGATAGCAGCTGCCATATTAGCTTGCTGTGACATCACTTCCTGTCTAACTCTTTCCCTGCTCGCTCTGAGCTCAGATTACAGCAGGGAGGGGAACAGGAAGGGGGGAAAGGAGCAAACTGAGCATGTTCAAGCCCAAGCCCTGGAGGTTTAAGTTGAAATTATTTACACAAATCAAAATATAAGGAATTTGGACAGCACTGACCAAGGAAACCTTCCCCCACCATTCTCCTGAAGTGATCAGACTCATCAGACCCTTAAAGTAAAAGGAAAGCAGTATATTGGCAATAGATTAGCCACAATAGTGCAATCTATAACACTACATTTATTCTGCAGAATACTTTATCATACTGGAGTAAACAGCTCAAGAAGCTATCTCTGTTTGTGTAGGATAGCAGCTGCCATATTAGCCTGGTGTGACATCACTTCCTGCCTGAGTCTCTGCCTTCTCACTCATAGCTCTGGGCTCAGGCTACAGCAGGGAGGAGAGGAGGGAGGGGGAAAGGGAGAGGAGCAAACTGAGCATGCTCAAGCCCTAGCCCTGGAGGTTTAAGATGAAAACAGGAAGTCTGATACAGAAGCCCATGTGACACAATAGAAGGAGAGAAATGTTGTGTTTCTATTGACAGAGGACTCAGAGCAGCATTACTTTGAGGGTTTACTGGTGTATTTATATAGACCTTTCTGATAAAGCTTACTTAGTTTTAACTTCTTCTTTAAGATGTATTCAAGTAAACCCTGTATAACCTTCAGTTGGTCCAGAGGAAAGAATTACTTGGTTTAATTTAATTTGTAACTTTTCATAAAATAATATTTTGCTATTGGATGAAAGCAGAGAACATCTGTCTCTGAGCAGCAGAACAGCCAAGGCTAAACGTGCCCTTGTTTAACTATAGAGGCATGTGCTGGCATTGCTCCAGGCTGTCCCGGCTATACATGGAGACTGCAAATGTAAACAGATCATTGCTCATGCCATAGTGAGAGGCAGAACTATGGATTGATACAGTATGTCTTAATGCAAGTCCAACATGTATCTTCCCAGCTGTTCAACTACAACTCTCACCTCCCCGGGACAGTCTGAATCAATGCCGGCACATGCTTGTACTTGGTCTAGCCGTGACCTCTTGTCCTGCAGCTCAGAGAGAGATGATTGCTTTTTTTTTTTTGGTGTTATCCAATTACAAAGTATTTTACAGTTGTGTAAGGCAGCAGCTTATATCAGCACTTAATCAATATAGTCTAGTCTGTAACAGATGAAGGTTGCATAATATATATATATATTGTGTGCTGGTGCTCTAGAAAGCAAAATATGAATGTTAGCTCTGTGGGCAAGTGTGTTTTATGCAGGAGCGTAGTGCAACTTTGGAGCAACTGAGGTGGTCCTTTGCACCTCGTTGTGCTCTATTACTGGAGAAAGTGTGCAGACTTGTGGCTCATGACCCCACTATGGAACAGGATCCTAGGCCCTTAGACAAATGAGCAGATCTCTCGCCCATGAGAGCAGCCGCATTGAGCAGATTCGATTATTGGTCTGGGCGCCAATGACCAGATTATTCTATCAGCTTGGTATTGGTTGGGCAGGCAGTTCCTAGGGCCAAGGCTACATGGGCTGATAAGTTGATGAATGGTGGGGCCAAGTTGGCAGCTTTTATCAGCTTAATTTGTGTACAAATTTTATGGAGGGGCAAATCTACAGTTTGGGAACAAAGTTTTAAAGGAAAACTATACCCCGAAAATAAATTTTTGAGCAACAGATAGTTTGTATCAAATCAAGGGACATATAAAAGAATCTTACCTACATGGTATATATATTTAAGTGAATTTTGCCCTTTTACATCTCATGCCTTGAACCACCATTTCATGATGGTCTGTGTGCTGCCTCAGAGATCCCCTGTAAAGGGAATAAGTGTTGAAGCAAAAGACAGAACTCTGTCTGTTAATTGGCTCATGTGACCTAACGTTATAGTTTGTTTGGTATGTTTGTGTGCACCGTTGGATCCTAGGATCCTTATTTTTTAAAATGGCAACTTTCTATTTATGATTACCCAATAGCACATGCTACTAAAAAAGTGTATTATTATGAAAATGGTTTATTTACATGAAGCAGGGTTTTGCATATGAGTTGTTTTATGCAATATCTGTTTATAGAGACCTACATTGTTCGGGGGGTATAGTTTTCCTTTAAGGGTAGGGACAGACAGGGAGATTCGGGGAGATTCGGGGAGATTCTGTCGCCTGTCGTTTTTAGCAGGCGACAATCTCCCCGAATTTCCTTCTCCCTGTCTGCCGCTAGTAAAAGGGACAAAGCGCCAGCGCCTGTGCACATGCTGCGCGGCAATTCCCGGAATCGCCCGAAGTTTCCTCATGAGGTATCTTCGGGCGATTCCGGAAATCGCCGTGCAGCGTGTGCACAGGCGCTGGCGCTTTGTCCCTTTTACTAGCGGCAGACAGGGAGAAGGAAATTCGGGGAGATTGTCGCCTGCTAAAAACGCCAGGCGACAGAATCTCCCCGAATCTCCCCGAATCTCCCTGTCTGTCCCTACCCTTAGAAGAAGGAGGAGAGCACTCAAACGCAGCTTAACTGCTTGTGATTATTATTTATTAGAAAGTGTTTCGGGCCTCTAATGCCCTTTCTCAAGTGTCTTGAGAACACTTAAGAAAGGGCGTTAGAGTCCCGAAACATGTTGTATCTAACAGTCTAATAAATAATCATCACGAGCAGTTAAGCTGCGTTTCAGTGCTTTCCTCCTTCTTAAAACTTCGATTATCTCGGATGTCGGTACATTTGTTAATGAGGATTGGAGCATTCGTCTCTTTATTGCCATTAGGCTTAGTGCCGACTCTATCAACTCGTACAGTTTGGGAACCTTTGGGTTATCACTACAGACTTCCATTATTCCTATTATTATGGGTTTGATACACATCACAGTTGATATAAAACTAAATGGGTAGAACGGGATCTGTCCATGAATGTTATACTTCGACAAATTGCACCTGTGGAACTGGCACTGGCACTGCCCTGCGGTGATGTTGGTCGCTGATCTCACTCTGAGTTCATACCCGGAGAAAGAAGGTTCAGGCGGAGACAGAGCAATGAGCCAGAAACTGAGAAATCAGTGTCCCTGCCAAGCAACACAAGGATTCAGCGAGAGGCTTTGAATATTATATTCCCCCCCATAAGCTTCAGCATGGCTCATAAGTAATCACAAGGCCTGCTCTGTTTATTCTGGCACATAATACAAGATATGAGCAATGCACTTGTAGCCTGATTAACACTGCTGTTTATTTTGCCTTGCAGTATGGAAACTCTGGGGGCCCCCTTGTGAATCTGGTAAGCGTCCCCCCCCCCTTCCTTTTTTTATTGAGATCATAATATAAGTCATTGAGTGTGTTATAAGATGTGGAAACAGCATGGTGATTTAAGCAGGGGAACATCGACCTGCAAGTCTGGGTGCACTAACATACTCAAGCATGCTGTACATACAAAGACACATACACATGCAAATACACACATATGCAAAGAGACACACATATTTAAATACACACATATGCAAAGAGACACACATATTTAAAGCCTCACATATGCAAAGAGACACACATATTTAAATACACACATATGCAAAGAGACACACATATTTAAATACACACATATGCAAAGAGACACACATATTTAAAGCCTCACATATGCAAAGAGACACACATATTTAAATACACACATATGCAAAGAGACACACATATTTAAAGCCTCACATACACATGCAAAGACTTACAAAAACACACATTCAGTATCTCCAGGCCGATTTCTCATTCTTCCCTTTCGGCTGCAGGATGGTGAAGTGGTCGGTATAAACACCCTGAAGGTTACTGCAGGGATCTCCTTCGCTATTCCGTCGGATAAAATCCGCAAGTTCATGGCGGAGTCGCACAACAGGCAGTCCACAGGTACAAAGCCTTTAGCAGCTGGAGATTTGGGACATGGTTTATCCTGCGGGGAACAGAACGGCGCCCTCTGCAGACAGATGTGGCCATAGACACTTATCTGAGTTTTTTGTTGTCTCTGTAACTGCACACGGGCACTTAGCACTAACACAAGTTTTGTTATATTTACCAGGTCAGGGGACTAAGAAAAAGAAATACCTGGGTATACGGATGATGTCACTGAGCCAAGGGTGAGGTCCTTCTTTCAGTACAACTTGAGCTTTATCCAAATTCTACTTTAAAACCCTTTGATTCCTGTTCCATCTGCACTTTTATTTTCCCGCAATGGCAAAAAAAGTGGCCCAGCACTGTCAGCAGCTCTCTGTGATGTGGTCCATTCACCCAACACCAGAAAGCATCTGGACTGGGATGTGATGGGGAAATGGGAATCCTGAGGCATCTCCAGCTGTTGGACAGATTCCTTAGTCTGCATCTGCTGTTTGCAAATGGAGACCCACTGGTTAGCTTTACTTTTGCTTCAGGGGTTCAGCATCCAGTGCTATTTTGTAGTAGAGGTATTTCCTTTATCCAGAAGTTCTTTCCTTACTTTAACTTTTTTTTTGGTGTTACTGTTCCTTTAACGGTCAGAGCTGACTCCTATGACCTGTCCTGTCACATTAAATAGACATGCATCACGTTATAATAAAAATTCCACATCTGCATTTAAATAGATAAAAACATAACTGTTGCCATCAAAATATTGACCTTGATGTACGTGCATGGGATCCGTTATCTGGAAACCCATTTTCCAGAAAGATCCAAACTGCAGAAAGATCTTCTCCCATTGACAATGATAAGATATAAATAATCCTTACTGGAGGCACAACACTCATTGGGTTTTATTAATGCATTAGGTGACTTAAGGTGAACACCAAGTAAGCCTTATCAGAAAGGTGCACCTAAATACACCAGTAAACCCTCAAATTAATGCTGCTCTGAGTCCTTTGTCAAAAGAAACACAGCATTTCTTTCCTTCTATTGTGTCACATGGGCTTCTGTATCAGACTTCCTGTTTTCAGCTTAAACCTCCTTGCCCCAGGCTTGAGCATGCTCAGTTTGCTCCTCTTCCCCGCCCCCCTTTCCTTCTCTGCTGTAATCTGAGCCCAGAACTATGAGTGAGCAGGGAGAGACTCAGGCAGGAAGTGATGTCACACCAAGCTAATATGGCAGCTGCTATCCTAAACAAACAGGGAGCTTCTAGAGCTTTTTACTCAGGTATGGTAAAAATAAATATAGTATTCTAGCTTGCACTATTGCAGCTAATCTATTGACAATAAAATGCCTCCATAGCTTTCCTTCTCCTTTAAGGTATGGAGATCAAAATTAAGGAAAGACCCCTTATCCAGAAACCGCAGGTCCTGAGCATTCTGGATAACAGCTACCATACCTGTATATGTTGTGCTGAAGGCTGTATACTAAATTGCTGTGTACATGTGCAACCACTAGATGGTGATACTGCAAAGACTTCTGCAACAGCCCAAAATGTTTTAAAGGGCACCAATCACAGCCAAAATCAAACACATATTAACAACCTGACCAGTACAACCTAAACATGTTTAATCAAACTACATATACAGTTTTTTTGGGGGGAAAACAGCAGTTTTAAAAAAATCCCATACTTTGTGAAATGTTCTCTCACTGAGGGAATCCATACTGTGACTACAACATGCAAATGAGTTCACGAGCATGCTCAGATTGTAGCACTGCCCTGAGTATTCTACCCACAATGCCTAGCTTTAGTAAACTCAAGAAGTATCAAGAGAAGTGCACACACCAACTTCCACAAGGTGGCAGCACTAACACACAAGTTTGGCAGATTTCAAAGTAGCTTAGAAGGTTTATTAGGCAAGCAAGGAATTTCAACTGAGCATGTGCGAGATTTCAGAGCTACAGTTGGCTGTGAAGATATAGGTAGGAGGAGTCAGTGAAATCCAAGATGGCTGCCTCAGCTAGAACTGCAGTGGAGATAGGGGAGATTTTGCAGAAGGTATAGTGAGCTGAGGATTTACATTATACAAACAATTCTAACTGTTTTAAAAATTGGATTTCTTGAACTTTCACATAGTGTATTTAAATCATTTTAGTTATGATTGGTGCCCTTTAAACTAGATTCATCCCATGCCTTCACCTGCTAATCTCAGCCTGCACTCTATATTGTTTGCATTAACCACAGTAAACCAATAAAAACTGTGCTGCTAATTCATCTGTCAAGTCAGAATCCAGTTATTGCAAATGGAACCCATCTGTAATGCTTGACCTCCTGGCACATTGACCATAAATAAAAATATGTAATGGCTAAATCACAGGGAATTACCCCTGTGTGCAAAGAACTAAACCACCAAAGTTTGAACTTTTCATTCAACGTTTCATACACATTACATAAAACTGATTCTTGTTTGTTGGCTCCCCCAACAAGTCTCCTGGAGGTTCCCAATCTGTGAAACTGGGACAAAATAGTTTGTCCTATGGCCGCTGTGTGAAGTGAATTTGGTTATTTGATAGCCTGGAAACAGATAGGCCACCATTTCCACATAGGGATCTGTTTCAACCAAATGCATGGGCATCTGACTTGGGTTGGGCCAATGGGGCTGTGGCCATGACAATTTTAGTTGCATGAGGACACAATGACCACTCGGTGGTAGTGCTGGGACCCAACTTTGCAGCCACCTTCCATCCACTGGAACATCTTCTGTGGCCTCTGCCCAAATACATGCATCAGTGCTTCCTATAGGGCCCATATGTGGTCACATTGATAGGGGCCGTCAGTTGGGCAAGTCCTGAGGCAAAAAAGCAGACAATATAGAATCATACAACCTATGGCCCTTCAGCTGCTGTTGAAGTGTTTTCTCCACCTTGCTTTGCTATATTTGTATTCCCCCACTCTGCCTGCATAGAACTTCTACTTTGCAAGGGGCCCTGAGCTTTAAATAACTGATGGAAACAACATGGACTTTGGAATATTACCTGCTGCTCTTCCATGAAAAGTCCTCCACCTTTACTGGTCCTTTAGGCCTACGTTATTCTGGGTAAAAGACCATATCTATGGAATCTCTATCTTTCCATTGCAGAAAACTGAAGGAGCTCAAGGAGCAGGTGAAGGATTTCCCAGAGAACACCTCAGGAGCTTATATTGTAGAAGTTCTCCCAGACACCCCAGCTGAAGAGTAAGTTGGTGCTCTTGCTTCACCAATATCCAAGCATGTATAGATACTACTCTGAATTTGTATTTTATCTCATGTTGGTGATTGCCAATGGTTTCTTCCAGTTAATAACAGCATCATTAACAGTTTGCACTTCCTTCTTTGGCCCATATACATACCATCTGCTGGTTGGAAGAGTCTCCATCCAATTGAAATGTTATTAATATCTATATTATTGTTCCAGGGCTGGCTTGAAGGAAGGTGATATAATAATCAGTATAAGCGGAAAGACTGTGACCTCCAGCAGTGACGTCAGTGAAGCCATTAAGAAAGAGGCCACTCTACAGATGGTGATACGTCGTGGCAACGAGGACATCCCTATCTCTGTGACACCAAAGGAAATAGAATTTTAATGGGAGAAATGAGCTGGTTTCATGCTTCTTCCTATAAATAAAAAAAAACCCTTCCCATACAATGACATTGCCCACACCGTTTATAATCCTGGGGTAATAAGGAGCCTCGCTTTTGCTATCTTATTGCTAATTGTCCTGCTGATGCAGCTTCATAAGAACAACTCTAGTGCCACTTTACTAAGTTTTTAAGATAAAATGTTAGGTGAGTTGGACTGAGATACCTTCAGCCAAAACAGTTAGGTGATGCCAAAAAGCAACTGCCCCAGACTACTATGCCAAGCACTTTTCCAAGTGCTTCAATTTCTTGCTTCAGCTCTTGGGTAAAAGGGCTGATAGGGTTCCCTGTGGGTCTAAGTTTTTTATCCTCTGATATATAAAAAAGCAGTTGCTAGGCAGATTGGGGAACAGGAAAATAATGCCACATTCTGATTGGTGAGTGATCTCGAATACAAGGTTACAGAGAAATATTATGATTATAATACTTAATGGGATCAGACCTGGGTTTGCTTGGAGCAGAATTAATAAACAGGAGGCTACAAAAAAGAATAAAAGGTTTGAGGATTGAACTGTTTTAGCGCAAAAATGTTGTGCCGTGCCATTGGTTTCTTGTTCAGGCTCCGATGGACGTATTTAAAGGGGTGGTTCACCTTCAAATGAACTTTTAGTATATTGTAGAAGGGCCAATTCTAAGAAACTTTTCAATTGGTCTTCATTATTTATTTTTCATAGTTTTTTAATGATTTGCAATTTTCTTCTGTTTCTTTGCAGCTTTCAAATGGGGGTCACTGACACCATCTAAAAACAAATGCTCTGTAAAACTACAATTGTATTGTTATTGTTACTTTTAATTACTCATCATTCTATTCAGTCCCTCTCCTATTCATATTCCAGTCTCTTATTCAAATCAGTGCAGGATTGCTAGGGTAATTTGCACCCTAGAAACCAAATTGCTGACAATGCAAACTAGAGAGCTGCTGTATAAAAAGCTAAATAACTCAAAAACCACAAACAATAAAAAATTAAAACCAATTGCAAATTGTCTCAGAATATCACTCTCTACATTATACTAAAAGTTAACTCAAAAGTGAACAACCCCTTTAAATATCTAGTTATCAGTGCTAACCTTGTTTGGCTACTTTCTCTGGCAAATGACAGCCTCTGGGTTCAGGTACCAACCGCAAAAAAAACACTAACCCCCCCTCTTGCCTACCCAGTGCTGGATTAACAATCTGGGTTCCTATAATGAAGAATCTGAGAATGCTGGGAGGTGTAATACACAAGGCAGGCAGCAAGTTCTGTGTGTCCTTTGTACAATGCAACTTTTTGGTTGGAGGTATACACCTTTACTGGGGATGTGATGGACAATGTGTCCCCCCACAAGGGAATAAAATCCTTTGGGGCAACACAATTCCAGCATAAAAACATTTTTGCCAGACTTTGGGCTGATATTTATAAACTCGTCAGAATCTTTTAGGCAAAGATTATAGTGGCATTAACTCCCCACAACTGGTTGTGGCTTAGTTCATTCTCATGGTGACGCTTATATATTATATAAGTATATTTTAGCATCACCTGTTCTTAACAATTCTTCATTTGGTCTTTATTTTTCATTTGTTTGGCTTCTTTCCAGCTTTAAATAGGGGTCACCAAACCAAAAAGCAAATGCTGTGTGAGCCTACAATGGCATTATTATTTCTACTTTCTATTACTTCATCTTTCATGTATCATGCCCATAGTTATAATCAGATGTCTATATGTTTTCATCGGAATATTCCAAAGCCATTAGCACATTCGCTGGCACATATCAGACATACAGAAATGTGCCCCCCGTTCCCCGGCCAGACTTTCTCATGGGAAATTGGCAAGGCCCCTGTTTATCTTGTTTGCTGAGTTTGCCTGACGAGACTTTGGCAACGGTGATATTGGATGTTAAATTTGTCTGCAATTCCTCTTTCTCTGGGCAAGTGTAGCTAAAGGGGAACACCACCCAAAAGCTATTTTTTTTTTGCATGAGGAAAAATTCTTAATATACATTCATTACACTTTTTCAGTGGTTTTAAGGTCATATGTATATGTAATTGCTTGTGAAAGCAGTGTCTGTCTATCTGTCCCTTTATGTTGGCTGGCTGCACCTTTTTCCTGCCAGGATTGCTAATTTGCACATCTGAATGCAAAGAAATAAAATCCGATTTTTACTTTCTTTAATGAAAAAGAAATCTATCTCCAATATACTTTAATTAAAAAATATGTACTGTTTTTATAAGAAACCTGACTGTATGCAGTGAAATTCTCCCTTCATTTACTGCAGTGGATAGGAATTGTCAGACGGTCCCTAACTTCTGGCAGGGAAGCAATCATACTTATGAACAGCAGGGGGAGCCCCTGCCTTACTTACCAGCCATGCAGAACTCAAGCAGCTTTGTTTTTTGATCATTTATGACGATCCCTAAGAAGCACAGATCACACTGAGCATGTGCACAGTCTTGGTCTTGCAAAGATGTATAACAAAGTTACAAGATGACAGCCCCCTGTGGCCAACTTTGAAAGCATAAATCATTTGTTTGATTAGGCTTGTGGTGCAGTAAGTTCATGTTTATGTTTAGTATACAAAATACAGTATTTCTAGCCTTATTCTATTTTACACTTTCCTTGCCCTTTAAGGGGTGGGTAGGGAGCAGAATGTGGCGCCCCCTTCAGTCTTCCCCTTAGAGATACAGTGATGCTAAGTGCATGCACTACTGTAATGATCCCATTTTCTGAGCAGCACAGCATAAACATAATTACCCTTATCACTAATGATGAGAGAATGGGAGGCGTTTCGCCAAATTTGTCACGAATTTCACGAAAATTCATGAAATGCCACCAAGTCTCGTCCACTGACAGCGTTTTGCGCATTTACTCGCCTGAGGCAAATCGCGGGAATTCGCCGCAAATTCGCCCATTACTACTTATCACCAGCTTCATTTTTTACAGACTGAAATGAACAGCAGGTGGCACTGTTTCTGTCGACGATGCAGCCAGTAGAAAATTAAGTTAGTGAGAAAAGACTTGTGATGTTTTTCTGCTTGTAACTTGTCAGAGAAACATCCAATGACTTTTCACTGCTCATTAACGACCTTTTCTGCCTACTGCTATAGGGTTATTAGAAGTATCCATAAGAGGCTCTCGTTACTTTAGATTGCTTTTATTAGCAAGATCTTAGGGGTTGTTCACCTTCCAAAAACTTTTTTCAGTTCAGTTGTTTTCAAATTGTTCCCCAGAAAGAATTACTTTTTTCAATTACTTTCCATTATTTATGTTTTTACTGTTTTTCCAAAATCTAAGTTTAAAGGGAAACTGTCATGGGAAAACATTTTTTTTTTTCAAAACACATCAGTCAATAGTGCTGCTCCAGAAGAATTCTGCATTGAAATCTGTTTTTCAAAAGAGCAAACATATTTTGTTATACTGACATGGGGCTAGACATACAGTATTGTCAGCTTCCCAGCTGCCCCGAACCATGTAACTTGTGCTCTGATAATCTTAAATCACTCTTTAGGGTAAGGCCACACAGGAAGATTTCGGGGAGATTTGTCGTCTGGCGACTAATGGCTTCCTAGTATCTTGCACTAAAGTCACCTGCGCCTATTCACACGCGGCGACGCGATTTTCAAAGTCGCTCAAAATTGCCTCACACACACTTTAAAAAACATATCGCCGCGTGTGAATAGGCGCCAGCGATTTTAGTGCTAGGGGGTGCAAGATACGAGCAAGCCATTCAAAGAGATTAGTCGCATCAAAGATGTGGCGTTTTGTCGCCAGGCAACTAATCTCCTTGAATCTTCTCGTCTGGACGAGCCGTTACTGCTTTAATATACTGCTGTGATATCACCCCTCCCCCCCAGCAGCCTAACAACAGAACAATGGGAAGGTAACCAGATAACAGCTGCCTGGTAGATCTAATAACAGCACTCAATAGTAAAAGCCAAGTTTCACTGAGACACATTCAGAAACAACAGCCTGCCAGAAAGTAGTTCCATCCTAAAGTGCTGGCACAAGTCACATGACTGGGGCAGCTGGGAAACTGATAAAATGTCTAGCCCCGTGTCAGATTTCAAAATTGAATATAAAAAAATCTGTTTGCTCTTTTGAGAAACGGATTTCAGTGCAGAAGTCTACTGGAGCAGCACTATTAACTGATATATTTGGGGGAAAAACGTTTTCCCATGACAGTATCCCTTTAAAGTGGAATGTTGGTGTCTCTGGTGTTTGAGTCTGGCAGCTCAGCAATTCAGGCGCAGACTCTAAGGGTAGGGACAGACAGGGAG
>CM044444.1:6637891-6664846 GCA_024363595.1 Xenopus borealis | reverse complement strand
CTGTTCATAAGTATGATTGTTTCCCTGCCCAGCATTAAGGGACTGTCTGACAATTCCTATTCACAGCAGCAAATGAACAGAGATTTTCACTGCATACAGTCAGGTTTCTTATAAAAACTATACACATTTTTTAATTATAGTATATTGGAGATAGCTTTAAAAATTGGATTAGATTTTTTGCCTTTCCTTGTCCTTTAAGCAGGGGCCCTCTGCCAATGAGGCGATTGCCTCAGGCGGCAGAACACGATACGTTTCCAGGGGCGGCAAAAAGCCGCTCCTGGTACTTTTAAGAGCCGAATTTCGTTTTTAAAACCAGAAATTGGACTTTACTAGTGCGAGAGAGTGCAGTTGCGCTCTCTGCACTAGTGTAGCTGCCTTGCTCCCCTCTCTATAGATAAGCAGGCAAGGGGAGGTGTGACGTTTGAGGAGCTGCCTCAGGAGGCGTCTATATTAGAATCAGTGCTGACCTTAAATAGTACATGGTCTCCAATATGCCCCCCTACTCTGGTTCCTAGCTGCAGGCAAAACACAAGTGTCCTTATCATTCTTTCTAATGCTCTGTAATGATATCATAATAACACTCTCTATTTGTTCTTTCTTCAGATGCTTATCAGCGAACAACAGTATCATCAGGTAACAATAGTTTGCAAGCTAAAGAAACGATAATGGGTATGTAAACCTAACAAAATTGAATATGAAAATTGTAAGCCCTTTTGTAATATTCAATAATCATTTTTCATTGAGCTGTTTATTAAAGGATAATTCAACTTGTAATTGAAAAAAAACCCTCCCCCCTTCCCCTGGGTAGACCCCCCTCCCCCGAGCCTACCTGCCCCACTGGCAAATGCCCCTAATTTTTTACTTATCCTTCCATGTAAATCTGTGACTCAGGAGTTCATGGGCGCCATCATCTTTCTTCTGTACTTTTCGGAAGCTTAGACGCTTGCGCAGTTGGAGTGAATTTCTGCACATGCGCTGAAAGTCATGAAAATTTCCATGAATACTTTTATATATTGTACTTTTATGCACTGTACAGCGCTGCAGCTCCTTAACGGCGCTTTACAAATAAAGTTATACATACTTACATACATACATACTTTTTTCACAACGGCCCCACCTGCTGGTAAGGAGAAAGATTTGTTCAGAAGGAAAACAGAGAACTATTCTCATGTTGTTGTGCTTGAGAAAGAGAAAAACCTCAGAATAGCTTTCTCAAGTCTTCCCTGAGCAGAGCAATATAATAAATGTAAATTGGGTGTAAAATTGCACCATCCAATGCAATCCCACAATGCAATGAAGGAGTCTGACAGCCACAGTCAGGCAAATGCATTGTGGGACTTGTAGTTTCTTAACAGCTGGAGGCACAAGGTTGAAAATCACTGCATTAATACACACTTCATGCCATACCTGCCCCTTGTATTTAAATGTCGGTTGCATCTGTTTTGTTGTATGGATCAGAAATGGAATGCTGGACAGTTTTACACTTGACCATCTCAATTTGCTCTGCACTTAAATGAAATTTCTGGATTGTTTCTCTCCTAGGGCTCACAAAAAATTCCAATCTTTGGGCTTTTGGTTCTGGTAAGGAGATTTCTAAATGTGTCTTTCATATACTGTATCAAAATATGCAGGTTACCCAACAACACGAATAGATATTGGGGTGGCGCTGTGCTGAAGAATATAATAAAGTGTACAGTTAGATCCTTTTGGACATAACCAATCAGAGTATCAAATAAATGTAATGGTGGGTTCATTCTCCCAAATGCAGTAAGGAAATACATGATTTCCCATGTGCAATTCAATGAGATGACCCAAGGTCGATTGTGTTATTCAGTAAGACAAATAATGTCTTAACTAAATATAACCTTGAAGTAAAGCTTAGATATGGCCCCCAGTCCTTAAAGGGATACTGTCATGGGAAATTTTTCCCAAAAATGCATCAGTTAATAGTGCTGCTCCAGCAGATTTCTGCACTGAAATCCATTTCTCAAAAGAGCAAACAGATTTTTTTATATTTCATTTTGAAATCTGACATGGGGCTAGACTTATTGTCAGTTTCTCAGCTGCCCCAAGTCATCTGACGTGTGCTCTGATAAACTTCAATCACTCTTTACTGTTGTACTGCATGTTGGAGTGATACTGCCCCTCCCTTTTACTCCCCCCAGCAGCCTAACAACAGAACAATGGGAAGGTAACCAGATAACAGCTCCCTAACACAAGATAACAGCTGCCTGGTAGATTTAAGAACAACACTCAATAGTAAAATCCAGGTCCCACTGAGACACATTCAGTTACATTGAGAAGGAAAAACAACAGCCTGCCAGAAAGCAGTTCCCTCCTGAAGTGCTGGCACAAATCACATGACCAGGGGCAGCTGGGAAATTGACAAAATGTCTAGCCTCATGTCAGATTTCAAAACGGAATATTAAAAAATCTGTTTTGCTTTTTTGAGAAATGGATTTCAGTGCAGAAGTCTACTGAAGCAACACTATTAACTGATGTGTTTCCATGTCAGTATCCCTTTAAGTAGTACATGGTCTCCAATATGCCCTCTACAGGTTGTAGGCAAAACAAAAGAGCCCTTAGCCTTCTTTCTAATGCTCTGTAATGATATCACAATAACACTCTCTATTGTTTTTTTTTCCAGCTTATCATCGATCAACAGTATCATCAGGTAACTGTAGTTTGCAAGCTAAAACACCATTGATTGGTATATAAACCTAACAAAAAATAATAAAAAAAATTACTTAGGGTGCTCTTGTAAGCCTTTTTGTAATTTACAGTAGTATTTTGTTATTGAGCTGTTTATTAAGTGCTAATATAATGACTTTGATCACAACAGCCCCACCTGCTGGTCAGGAGAAAGATATGTTCAGAAGGAAAACAGAGAACTGTTCTCATGTTGCTGGGCTTGGGAAAGATAGAAACCCCAGAATACCTTTCTCATGTCTTCTCTGAGCAATATCACATATAATTAAATGATTTATTATAATGAATAGATAATTCAAGATACAGTATATTCAATTTGAGTGTTAATTAGACTTTTGTGAAACTGATCTATTCATGACCTTTATTTTATAGATGCTTACCAGGCAACACCAACATGTAACCGATGAAGAAACCTTATTAACCACGTTGTTTGTCCATTATGTGAAACTAACCATTGGCTTTTGAAATAATGGTGACATCATGAGCCATTCATATGATGATATGGGATTGGAATAATGCTTTTTTATGCTGAAAGAATAATGACAGCATAAAACTGCACTGTGACTCTTAGCATCACCCATCATAAAACAGAAATGCGATCAAAAACCTCAGTGGTCTCTAGCAACCACCTTTGAAAAATCTAAAATTGATCAGGGTGCTTTTCTAAGCTATGCAATTTACTTTATTTAAATTATTTTAATTTCAACGCTATTTCAATTTTTATCAACTGACGATAGTTAATTTTGTAACACATGCCACCTGCTGGTTATCACCGGGGAGTGATACATTCTGAATTAAAACAGAGAACTGTTCTGATGTTGCTCTGCTTCGGATAAAAACATAAGAAAACCTTTCTCATTTCCTTCCTGGGCACATGAAGAACAAGGGTTTACTGCCCCTTTGATACGTTTTTTTTGCTTCCACATTGTGGATTGCATTTAATTTGGCTTCAAATAACCCAACCGTAAAACATATATGTAGGAAACTATTTTAAAATTGCTATCTTACCAATCCCTTTCTATTTTGAGCAGTACTAAGAGCTTTGGGTACTCAGTACAGCGTAGGGTGCAAAGTAGAAAAAGCCATGAAGTCTTATGTTTAAGCGGCTTGCTTATAAAGCCTACTGGTCACTGATAATGCAGAGGTCCATTGCCAGTAGAATGGGGAAGGGAAAATGGGGTGGCAGTTGGGATGGGGCAACTTGCAAGAGTGGATCCCTACCCTACAGCGGCTCTAGGGTTGAGAGGTTAATCATAAAGCTTTCGTTGGCTTTCCTATTAATCAGAGTTTATGGGATCATGTGAACAGCTAATATATACTGAGCCAATATGTGCCTTTAGAGAACGATATGTTCCTCTCTATGGAAAGAGAAAGATGCTGGCCCAAATAAGAAAATAAGGCTCCTCAAGAACAGAACATGTACTAGGTCTGAGTTAAGAACCCAACCTGTAGCATGAAGGCATCTTTGCCTAAACCTTAGCTCATGTTGTTATGCTTTCTTTGTTACAGGTCCCATGTCTATAAGACTTGTCAATGGAAAGAACAAATGTGAGGGACGTGTTGAAATACTCTATGATGGAACCTGGGGAACGGTGTGTGGTGACCTCTGGGATATGAGTGATGCTCGGGTGGTGTGCAGGCAACTGGGCTGTGGTTTTGCCAGATCGGCCCTTGTAGGAGCAACTTTTGGCCAAGGGAGTGGACCCATAATGTTGGATGATGTGCAGTGCAGAGGCCACGAGTCTTTTCTATGGGAATGCCCACACAATGGACTGAAACGTCACAACTGTGGACATAGTCAGGATGTTGCAGTGGTTTGTTTAGGTACAAAGTGCTTCAAGGAAATATAGTTTTAGTTCATAAATGTGGTATATGCATGGATAACCTAAAGTAAGCCCAATCATCGGTTCCCCACCTGTTCTAGATGGCACAGCCTTTCTCTTTTTGGAAATGAATAGAGAAAATTTAGCACCCTGTGGAATCATCCTAAGGCCCCTTCCCAGCTGCCCATTCTGCTTCTTTGTCTAAACATGCTACTTGGATTTGATCCATTGATTGGACATCAACTCCATGCATCACAGAGTGCATCTTTAAAAAAAAACAAATTCAGTTTTTAAAGTTTTGTATTTCTCCAGCAGGAGACATTTTATTATCGCTACCCTCTCTTTGCTGTCTACGACTTCAGCCTTTTGTAGTGTAAGGACATTACCGCTAACACATGCAATGTTTCTGACATAGTTTCATTCTGTATTTGCAGAGAATTACCAGCTTTTCCCAGCAATAGGTAAATATGTATTTTGACTCTGCAGGTTTTCTGTGCCTGTCTGTGTCACTATGACGTCGTATTAACGCAATGTGTTCAGCATTTTTCTCCCAATAATGTTGATTGAAAAATGTTTATGACATTAATACAGTATCTTATTTTATAGGCTCCACTGTCCAGACCACGACCTTCCCCGCAGTGTACAGAAATGGTATGTGCTTGATAGAGGTGTTGTGAGTCTCTAAGGCAAACATGCTGCTCAAAAAGTGCCACTGACAAATTGCTTAGACAATGGGGCTGTATTTCCAATGTAGGCACCCAAGGGCCCATGCCTAGGTGTTATGTAAGGGCTGCATGACCTGCTAATAAAGCACTGTGTTATACTCTCCTTATCCTCGGCTACCAAACACAACACTAGGGCTGCATATGAAGATGGGGGGCCATGACCTGCACAGGTACAGAACAGCAGAACCATCTGCAAGTCTACTGGTCACTGAAGGAAAGGGTATAGTATTTAAAGACCCATTAACCCACAGTATCAAACAGAACTGTGCCCCACAACATTACATGGCACAGTGATTCCCAGCATCAAACGAAACCATAACTATTAATATTAGATGGCATGTTTAACCTTAGCACTGAATAGAACCATGACTCTTGATATAAATGCCACAGTTACCCCCAGCATTAAAGGACACCATTAACCCAGTGTAGACATCAAAGTAGACCTGAGAATCAAACAATACAGTCACTGCCCACATTAAAGGGCACAATGACCCTCAGCATTCATCCAATGACACAGAGGTAGTGCAACCCTACTGCCATCAGTGAGACCTGATGGTCTCACTTCAACTAATTTTTTACAATTGGACACTTACTACTTATATTTCCAACCAATAGTATGATAGGACATAGTGGGGTGTGTGAATGAAAAGTGCTCATTTCTGTCACACATGAACTATTTTGACCTATCAAAATGCAGATAACAGACAGGAAGAACATGGGTACTGCCCCATCAAGGAGCTGATCCAGGACATTGCATCCCATGATGAGATACAGGGCACTTTCTGATTGGTTCTGATGCAGCTCCTGCTAAATGCATATTTGAAGGGATGCTCATTAAGATTGCTCTTTGATATTTCTGTTTTCTGCCGTTATAGAACCTGTATTTACAGCTTGGAGACATGTCAATGGGAGAAACACAAAGTTCTATGGGTACTCAGCACAGGATAGGGTTTAAAGAGGAAATATAATGGCACGTTGGACCCTCCATGCCATGAAGTCTTAGGGCCTACAGGTCAATGAAAATGCAGAGGTCCCTTGCCAGTAGAATGGGGAAGGGAAAATAGGGTGGCAGTTTGGACGGGATACTTGCAATCAAGGTTGAGAGGTTACTCATAAAACTCACTAGTGCCCTTTCATTGGCTCTCCTATTGATCAGAGTATGTAGGATCATGTGAATAGCTAATATAAACTGACCCAAAATGTGCCTATAGACAATTATTCGTTCTTCTGTATGGAAAGGGAAAGGTGCTGGACTAAATAAGAAAACAAGGCTCCTCAAGAACAGATCATGTACTAGGTCTGAGTTAAGAAACCAACCTGTAGCATGAAGGCATCTTTTCCTAAACCTTAGCTCATGTTATTATGCTTTCTTTGTTACAGGTCCCATGTCTATAAGACTTGTCGATGGAAAGAACAAATGTGAGGGACGTGTTGAAATATTCTATGATGGAACCTGGGGAACGGTGTGTGGTGACCTCTGGGATATGAGTGATGCTCAGGTGGTGTGCAGGCAACTGGGCTGTGGTTTTGCCAGATCGGCCCTTGTAGGAGCAACTTTTGGGCAAGGGAGTGGACCCATAATGTTGGATGATGTGCAGTGCAGAGGCCACGAGTCTTTTCTATGGGAATGCCCACACAATGGACTGAAACGTCACAACTGTGGACATAGTCAGGATGTTGCAGTGGTTTGTTTAGGTACAAAGTGCTTCAAGAAAATTTTTAGTTCATAAAATATGCATGGATTCCCTAAAGTCTGCCCAATCATCAGTTCCCCACCTGTTCTAGATGGCATGATTGGCTTGGCATTGTGCAACATGGCACAGCCTTTTGAAAATGGATAGAGAAAATGTAGCACCCTGTTAAATCATAATTCACTAGTAAGACCCAAGCTGCCCCATACTGCTTTGCTGCCTACAGCAATCCAATTGTATTGGAAGAAATCTGCTTGGCTGCCTATAACTGTTATTTGGATTTGATCCATTGGCTGGGCAGGGGTCGGGTATCAACTCCATGTATCATAGAGTGCATCTAAAAAAACAAATTCAGCTTTTAATGTGTAGTATTTCTCCAGCAGGACAATTGTTTTTATTACCACCCTCTCTGTTGTCTACGTCTTCAGCTTTTTATAGCATAAGGACATCAGTAAGTGTAACCCCCCACTAACACATGTTTCTGACATAGTTTCATTCTGTGTTTGCAGAGAATTACCAGCTGTTCCCTGCAATAGGTAAATTCAGATTTTCACTCTGCAGGTTTTCTGTGCTGTTGTGTGTCACTATGACATGGTATTAACTTTCCCTTTATAAAAACTGCAATGTGTTCGGCATTTTTCTCCCTAATGCATTTGATTTATTATGATGGTGATTGAAAAATGTTTGTTACCTGGCCATGACATTAATACAGTATCTTATTTTATAGGCTCCACTGTGCAGACCACGACCTTCCCCGCAGGGTACAGAAATGGTATGTGCTTGATGGAGGTGTTGTGAGTCTCTAAGGCAAATATGCTACTCAATAGTGATGGGCGAATTTATTCGCCAGGGGCGAATTTGCTGCGAATTCCCGCGATTCACAGCTGGCGAATAAATTCGCGAATCACCAGCGAAATTTCGCTTTGGCGGGAAAACGAGTCACGCGTCGTTTTTGATGAGACGAAAACGACGCGACACGCGCCGAAAATGACGCGACGCGTCGGAAACAATGCGACGCGCCAAAATTGACGCGACGCACGTCAAAAGCACTCGTTTCGCGAATTTTTCGCCGATTCGCAAATTTCTCTGGAAATTCGCAAATTTTTCAGCGAAGCGAATCTCGGGAGATTCGCCCATCACTACTACTCAAAAAGTGCCACTGAAAAATGGCTTAGACTCAGGGGCTGTATTTATAATATAGGCACCCAGACCCTGCTAACTACATATTTGAGGGGATGCTCATTGAGACGACTCTTTGATATTTCTGTTTTCTGTCATTATAGAACCATTATTTATGGCCTTCAGACTGGTCAATGGGAGAAGCAGATGTGAAGGGCGCGTGGAAGTTTTGTTTAATGGAACCTGGGGAACCGTGTGTGATAACTCCTGGGATATAAGTGATGCTCAGGTGCTGTGTAGGGAGCTGCACTGTGGCAATGCAATTTCTGCTCCTGTGGGTGCATTCTTTGGCCAGGGCAGTGGGCCCATAAATCTGGATGCGATGAACTGCTTAGGATACGAGTCTTCTTTATGGCAATGCCCTCACAACGGATGGATCTCACCGAACTGTTTCCATGGAAAGGACGCTGGCGTCATGTGTTCAGGTATTCGTACACTATCATTCCTTGATGTGACACTTTTACTTGATTTTCTTGTCAGGTAATAGATAATCAGGGTTATACCAGTGTCAAGTTAAGTCCTTCATATTCAAATGTTCCAGAATAAAGGCAAACAGCAGAAATATAATTTCATTCCTGACCCCCCCAAAATGAGAACCATATACTATAGCTCCAAGATTCAAGCATTATTGTCTGTATACTAATTTTACTACAGGTTTGGACTAAGCCATTAAACCTGAGCCAGCAAATTCTGACTGCCATGAAATATTGAATATTTTCCTATACTGCTAATACAACCTACTTTCAGTGTCAGACTGGGACCACCAAAAACCTTAGACCATTGCCTCTCTCAACCTCTATTCTCCTTGTCTCTTTTCTTTACATACAAAACTCTTATTCACTCGTCATGTCACGTCTAGACTATTGTAGCTTCCTTTAAATTGGCCTTCCCCAGCAGAGACTCTACCCTCTCCAGTCCATAATGAACATTGCTGCAAGGCTTATACACCTCAGCAAACGCTCCTCCTTCTGCCAATCCCTGCACTGGCTTCCACTGCCCTTCAGAATTAAATTCAAATTAATGACCATGACATTCAAAGCACCTCATAACTCTGCCCCTCCCTATATCTCTGAACGCATCTCTATATACTCACCCAACTGCTTAATACGTTCCTCTACTGACTTGCTACTCAACTCTTCTCTCATTACCTCCTCACATGCTCGAATTCAAAACTTCACAAGGGCTGCACCCCTCCTCTGGAATTCTCTCCCACGATCTGTCTGACTTTCTCCCAACCTTTCAGCTTTCAAGAAATCTCTTAAAACGCACTTATTTAGAGAAGCCTACCTCCACTGTTAACTACCCAATGCAATACCGCTTACATTACTACATCTCTCACCCACTTTACTCTGATGTTGCCCACTCCCACACCTTGTGTATCATTCCCTTCCCTTTAGATTGTAAGCTCTTTCTGCACAGAGCCTTCTTCACCTTCTGTACTGGTATTTATTGTGATCCATGTAACTCAATATTTATTGTGCTGTATGTAACTCCTTATGTTCTATGTATGTAATTCATGTGATTTAGTTGTATAATCATACTCACTTCACAGCGCTATGAAATATGTTGGTGCTATAGAAATACATGTTCATAATAATAATAATGTTAATAATATCCATGTGGGCCAGTACACTGCCTACTTTCCTCCAGACTCAATAGACAAAGGCTTAGGAACACAAGTGTAAGTGCAAAGCACTAGTTTAGACACAAATTGAGTGTGCATTGATGCTATTCAAAAAAGTGATTGTGCCCAAAAGTTTGCAGCCTGCAGGGAGCACCCAAGTTCCCACCCAGCCTGCTCTGATGAATTTGGCAGAAATTACACACAATAAACTGGACATGGACCTTCCAGTAATTCTAGGGTTTCCTTTCAAGTCAGAAGAGACCGTTGAGTTGTGAAGCTAAGGCCATGATTAATGTGATCTAATTCCAAAGCATAAACTAGAGGAAATAATGTGCATCACAACACATATTTGTGCATCATGCTCAAGTTGCAGTACACACAACTTATCAGCCCCCACATGTAGACTGGAATTCTGCTGAAAAAAATCTGGATAGGAAACATGGCAATTTGCTTCAGAAAACATCACTTTACACAATGCGTTGTGTACATACAGGTAATGATAAAATCACTTTAAGTTGTCTAAGTGATCAGCAGTATTGCGAATGTGTGATCTCCATGCAATAGAGTGTTATTCTGGGTTAGTGATCCCTCAGCAGATTACTAATCAGGAATAGATAAACTTGGTATTATTTACCTCTTTGTAGTGCTTTTATACAACATATAATAACAGGGGATACTATTCCCAGACAGCCCCACTGCCGTAAACTAAAACTTTAAATGCTAACTCGTATTTTTATATGGAATTTCCAGGCCATGACCAGTTAACCACACAGCCAGGTAATTATATCCTCTGCTAATATTTCTTTTGTATTGGAGTCATCTATCTCTTCAGTGTTTCTTTCTGTTCTGTATATTATTCAACTTGCTTTTGTAGACTAATGTTCTTTATAAATATTTCCCGCCTTCTATAATATTAGAAGTTTATAATTGATGGGAAAGATATATGATAACCGGCGAATGCTTGGGCCTGTGTAAAGTGTTATTGTGTTGATGAACCACTAATGCCCTACAATTTGCCCATCAATAGGTGCAACCAAACTCTAGAAAATCCAGATTAGGGATGAGGTTCTACAAAAAACATGTTAGTGATAACAGATCTTAAAGAGGTGGTTCACATTTGAGTTAACTTTTAATATGTTATATGCAGATTCTATGCAACTTCTCAAATGATCTTTATTATTTATTTATTTTTAAATTATTTGCCATCTTCTTCTGACTCTTTCCAGATTTCAGATGGGGGTCACTGATCCCTTCTAAAAAGGAAATGCTCTGTAAGGCTACAAATGTATTTTTATTGCTACTTTTTATGAATCATCTTTCTAGTCAGACCCTCTCTTTAGTATTTCTTAATACAAAGCTAAAAAACCACAAATAATAAAATGTAAAACAGAGTATCAAAAGGGAACAACCCTTTTAACAAAGCTGAACGCTGAAAGGCAGTGTGTTGGTTTTGCTGTGTCCAACAGTTCAGCCATCACTTGACAAAAACAGAATACGGATAGTAGGCGCACACCCTAAATTATATCGCTAATCCATAGGTGACTCTCCAAAAGAATTTGCAAATAAGAAAAGTAATGGGTAGCACTCCCAATTTAAAAAAAAAAAATAAATGTATTACAAAAAATAATAAACAAAAATACATAAAAAGAAGAATGAAGTGAGCCCAACGTGTTTTGACCTTACAGGTCTTCCCTTAATTTAATTTGTGCCCCTGAGGAAGATCCTTAAGGTGGAAACACATTGGTCAGTTCCTTCTTCTTTTTATGTATTTTTGTAAATTATTTTTTCTTTTTGTAATAAATGTATTCAGTTTTCTAAATTGGGAGTGCTATCCATAACTTTTATCACTTGACAAAACATCACTCCTGATATTATTCTTCTCCTTCTTTATAGCGACCACGATTAAGAGTTTGAGGCTTGTCAATGGGGCCAACAGATGTGAGGGGCGTGTGGAAATTTTGTTTAATGGAACCTGGGCAACGGTGTGTGACGACTCCTGGGATATGAGTGATGCTCAGGTGGTGTGTAGGCAACTGGGCTGTGGCAATGCCGTTTCCACTCCTGGAAATGCTTCCTTTGGTGAAGGGATTGGACCAATCCTGGGTGATGTGAGCTGCAGAGGGTACGAGCCCTCTCTATGGCAATGCCCTCATCCTCAATGGAGATCCAAAAGCTGTATGCATTCCCAGGACGCCTCGGTTATCTGCTCAGGTATCAGTGTGTGCCACAAGGACTATGTGTAGTTAAAGTAACACAAGTCTGACCTTTTTCTACAGGAAACTTAGTTGAGGTTGATCAAAAGCATCGTTCATATTGAACCATTTCAAAAACCAAGGCAAAATGAAAAACAGGCAGAATGATTCTGGTGGGAAAAATAGAAATTACTATTGGATTCTGATACATATATATAATGGATCATTTACCACTATTCCTGTAATATTCACAACTACACATACCTTGTATGTTAAAAAGGCATCCAGCCCATTGTGAAGTACTTCAGTCAAGTCCATTATTAAATAAGAACTAAAGCCTTAGTAAAGAAGTGTGTATAAATGTTGTACATGATGTTTTGTGCTTGTGTACCAGCCCAAGGCAACCACAGCCCTTTAGCAGTAAAGATCTGTGTCTCCCCAGTAGATGCCCCAGTAGCTCCCCATCTTCTTTTCTACTGATTCACTGATTCACATGCTCTGTGCTGCTGTCACTTACTGAGCTTAGGGACCCACTCACAATATACAGTTACACTTAGGGACTGATTTATTAAGGGTCGAATTTCGAAATGGAAAATACTTCGGAATTCGACCATCAAATTTTTTTGGGGGGTCATTTTCAAACGATTCAGGGCGTTTTCGATTAAAAAAAAAACGGCCATATTCAATCGAATGAAAATCGTTCAAATCATTCGAATCATTCAATTCGATCGAACGATTCGAACGATTTTCACCAAAATCCTCTGATTTCTCAGAACTTAGAAAATTTTTCAGGACAAGTTCTGTGAGGTCCCCCGTAGGCTAAAATGGCAGTTGAAGTCGTAGGATTTTCAAAGGGCCAGTACTTCGAAATTCAAAAATTCAAAATTTTTAATTTTAAGAATTCAAATCGGATTTTGGGCTTTTCGATAGTCGAAGTAGCCCAAAATCACTTTGAAATTCTAATTTTTGAAATTCTAATTTTATTCGAATTTTCACTTCGACCCTATTCGACCTTTAGTAAATCAGCCCCATAGTGTCATAGAAATATAGTCACAATATAAGGCTGATTAGTCATTAATACAGATAATTAGAAACCAGTGCAATTAGCTGCATCAGAATTTAATAATCAGCATTTTATTGTCAGGGCACAAGTTTCTGCCTAACCATATAGGTCTAAAAGCCTCATTAATAAAACAAGTAAAACACTTGTTTATTTTATATAATTTTAACATGCAGTTGCGTTATTTTACTAGTTTTAGTTTAAAGTGGACCCGTCACCAAAATTGAAGTTTAATGTTCCTCCCTCCGGCGTTGCAGTCTGGAGCTCAGTGATCCAGGTGCAGATTCTGAATTGCTAACTTTTGCGCCATAGTTGATGCATTTCTCAGCAGTATCTGCTGAGTATCTCAGCAGTATATTAGCAACTATTGTTGATAACAAATTTATCAACTAATGTAGTCAGTGACCCCTCCTCCCAGAGTTGCTTCAGGGGAAAATTTGAAACTTTAAACTTCAATATTAGAAAAATCATAACAAATAGAAAGTCATTTTAAAGTCTTTATTTTAATTGAAAAATTGGTTTCATTTTTAAGCAGAATTCACGGCTCCCACATTCCTGAGATTCCCACAGTTCAATGGATCAGCCAACACATTCCCAAGTTTCCCACAATTCAATGGATCAGCCCACACATTCTCAAGTTTCCAACAATTCAATGGATCAGACCACGCATTCCCAAGTTTCCCACAATTCAATGGATCAGCTTCAATGTTCCCGCTATTCCCAAAATTCAATGGTAAGTGTGAAGTTCTTCCTTCCTGGCATTTTACTTCCCTATTCCTTTCCCACCTAATATTCTGGATCCTTTCCCAAGGGAATGATTATCGGCAGAGCTGGACCACGGCACCTTCCTAGAAATGAAGAGATTAAACTACTTAACCCCATCACTGGCAAGAACATAGAGTTAAAAAGAAGTTAGAGTTCATCTTAGACCAACAGGTATAGCAGTTTAGGAGTATAAATATCAAAGAGAGAAGACTTTAGAAGAAGATTTAAGTGCATTTGACTCTAAAACAGGCCAATAAAAACATTTATAATTAAACAGAGAGCTGTGAAATGTTTCTCTGCTCATCTACGATGAACTCTATCTTCACACTGATAAATGGATTTTTTAAATCAGAGAATACACAGAACCTTTTTTATTTGGCTCAAGTGGAACAAAGTTGAACATTTATACTGAAGTCTACCCCAAACCTTAGGAGTTTATTGGGCGGTTAATCTCTTAATTGGCCATAGACACACTGATAATATTGTACGAAAGTTATTTTCATACGATATCCAGTGCCTGTATAGTGGGAATCAAGCCGACCAATATCGGCAGAAGACTTGGATATCGGTCGGCTCATCGATCAGGGTGGATGGAAAAGTTTGATCTGGTGCCTTTGAAGGCACCCAAGCATCACCCACTGTTTAGTGCCGAATCATAAGATACAGGTTGAATTCTATTGTTTCTACCTGTATATCTGACGATTCAGCTCTACACGTGTGTATTGAAACGAACAACATCTTTTCCAAGAAAGACCGTAATTGTTACGTCTATGGCCGCCTTTAGAATGAACTTCAAGTCTAATGTAGACATTGATATTCTTAGACAACTTGCTACTGGTCTTCTAATTACATGCCCTGCCAGTTAGTTGTCTTTTCATTCTGTCTCTCTTTAAGGGTAAAAAGGCACCTGGCAGGCATAGGGATCAAACCACACTTAGTTGCTATAGTAAATAGTGCCCTAGCAACTAGATAAGAGAGCTGCAAAGTGGAACAATTAGAAACCAACAATGAATAGAATAAAGAGAACACCACTTTCTACACCATACTTAAATAATGTCACTGCACCCACCACCACCTCTTTTTTTCTTCTAATTTCAGGAACCGGCTTTCAATGTGGGGATATATTGACTCTGCCCGGCGGTATGATATCAAGTCCCTTCTATCCTCACTTGTATGTGCCTAATACTTTTTGTTCATGGAAAATAATCATGGCACCAAATATGCAGGTGAAACTGCATGTACTTCATCTAAAGTAAGTAATTTATCATTGTAAGGTTTTATTACAGGTGAAATCCTCTAAAGGGACAAAAGGTGCAGCACCTTAAAATGCTCGAACCCACATAAAACATGGCACTGCCCTATATGTCTGAATGGATGCCCCATAAGTACCAATTTCAAAACTGAAAAGTAGGATAAAATAGGCCGTGGTCACAGTCCAAATAATGAATTATTTTACCGTAATCCTTGCCCCTTGTTGAGACTGTCCTATCTATGGGGTAATGGTTGTGGCTAACTAGACTTGGGCCAAGTTTGGACCTTTTATTACTTAATAATGAACATTGCAATTTTCACATATGGCCTAGTGCAATACCAGCTGAAAATGACAGTAGTGGTTTATTAAAACTGGATGGTGGTGGTGAATTAAAACTGGAGCCAATAAAAGACCCAGGGCCGGTCATACCAAGTGAAGGCCCAATTGGAACCATTTTGGCGGGGCCCCCTAGAAGGAACTTTGCTGTCTGTTGCAGGGTCACAGAGCTGGATGGGCAAATAGTACCTGCTTTCCCCTCTGTCCGAGTGATGGCTGCTAGTTGGGGATGGAGCAGGAGCTGGGCAACTGGGAGAAAATGTTCCCTCATTTTGTTTAATCCATGTGCGCTAAAAAAAGTGCAAATTTTGGTTGCCACTGTAAACTGTGTTGGTGCAGCACCATGGATTATATATACAACATTAATGTATTTCACTTGTTATTTGGGCTTGGGGTGGGCTGGTTGAATTGGGTTTGGGGGTGGGCTGGGCCAATCAGGTTCAGCTGTGGCCTGGGCCAATCAGGTCTGAGCGGGCTGGGCCTATCTGGATTAAGGGTAGTCTGGGTTACTGGGGTATTAAGGGAATAGGAATCAGAGCTCGTACTGGAACGGGGCCCCCATTAGAGCGGGGCCCAATTGGGCCAAATTGGTCCAATGTGCTTAAGACCGGCACTTAAAGGAAAAGTAAATGTTTTTCTTTTTCTTTCTGTAAATTTGCTCTAAACAGCCCCCCAGATTAATGTACCTTAGTCCCTGCTGCAAGTCTGCTCTGGTTTCTGTGTTATCAGCAGCTTGTTTCACCTTCTTCCTGGTGCAGAGTGAAGCCCCGCCCCTTAGTTTACTGAGCAGTCCATTTGCTGCTGTTCCACAATAGAGAGGAAGAGGGAGCCAGTGTTTCATTAGTAAGCTAGTTTCCCCAAGCAAAAGCTGCTACACACTGCTCTCTGCTATGTCATAGTATGCAAATGATCTTCTGGACTAGTCCAAGATATAAGGTCAGCTCAGTAAGATAAGGGGCGGGGCTTCACTCTGCACCAGGAAGAAGGTGAAACAAGCTGCTGATAACACAGAAACCAGAGCAGACTTGCAGCAGGGACTAAGGTACATTAATTTGAGGGGCTGTTTAGAGCAAATTTAGAGATAGAAAAAAATAACGTTTACTTGTTCTTTAAAGGACCCAATATCACAATAAATGTGAACACACAATGCATACATTTTAATCAATGTCAGCTGGTCACTCACCAGCCCCTTCCATTCAACAGTTATCAGTTTCTAATTTACATCTGTCCTATGCAATACAGTTATTTCCATTCTAGAGTGTGAGTGGCACTGCCTGTAGGTCTTAGCCAATAGGTATATTATATAGAGCAGCACTTATTGATAGAATGATTGGAAGATAAAAGATATAGTGGAGGTAGATGGCAGCCATAGGACAATATGTTGGCATTAGAGCAGCATATTAATGATACATGTATACGTATTGCATACTCATGTTGACTTTCAGCACTCATGTAGGCTTGTCCTTCCAATTGCTATTCCCATGTCCTCTGTGCTCTATATACAACATTGTGTGCTTGTGTGCCTAGACTCTGGGGCCTCATTTACTGCCATTAATCACTCTTTTTTTTTAACGTTAATCAGAATATACAGACTGCACTGGGTCCTGTGTTGTCATGTAATCTAATGTGGATTTTATAGTTTTTGTATTGTTTAATACAAACTTTCTCCAACTCTGCAGAACCAGTGGCTGCAGCAAAATAATCCTCCAAATAGAATCCCAGTTTATCTGTTTAAATCTGGCTCCATGATCTTTGTCCCTGCAGCTGGAGTTGGAAACAGTAAAGGGGATGTAAAGGCAAAAAAAAAATCCAATACAAATATCTACACAGTCGCCGACTGCTCTACAGGGAAACAAACAAAGCTGCTTGAGTTCTGAATGGCTGGGAAGTAAGGCGGGGGCTCCCCCTGCTGGTCATAAGTATGATTGTTTCCCTGCCCAGCAGTTAGGGACCATCTGACAATTCCTATTCACAGCAGTAAATGAAGGGAAAATTTCACTGAATACAGTCAGGTTTCTTTAAAAAATGGTACACTTTTTTAATTAAAGTATATTGGAGATAGATTTCTTTTTCATTAAAGAGGGTAAAAATGGGATTTTACTTTTTTTGCCTTTCCTTGTCCTTTAGGCCCCTGTCCAAACTATTAATATGGGACCTCATATATCATCACATAATTAACACCATTTCTCTTATTTATTACAAAATTTTGACCAGTGGATGGATTCTTTAAAGGGCACCAATCACAGCCAAAATCAAACACATATTAACAACCTGACCAGGATAACCAAAACATGTTTAATCAAACTACATATACAGTTTTTTTGGGGGAAAAACAGAAGTTTTTAAAAAATACCATACTTTGTCAAATGTTCTCTCACTGAGGGAATCCATACTGTGACTACAACATGCAAATGAGTTCACGAGCATGCTCAGATTGTAGCACTGCCCTGATTATTCTACCCACAATGCCTAGCTTTAGTAAACTCAAGAAGTATCAAGAGAAGTGCACACACCAACTTCCACAAGGTGGCAGCACTAACACACATGTTTGGCAGATTTCAAAATAGCTTAGAAGGTTTATTAGGCAAGCAAGAAATTTCAACTGAGCATGTGCGAGATTTCAGAGCTACAGTTGGCTGTGAAGATAAAGGTAGGAGGAGTCAGTGAAATCCAAGATGCCTGCCTCAGCTAGAACTGCAGTGGAGATAGGGGAGATTTTGCAGAAGGTATAGTGAGCTGAGGATTTACATTATACAAACAATTCTGTTTTAAAAATCGGATTTCTTGAACTTTCACATAGTGTATTTACTTAGTAAATCATTTTAGTTATGATTGGTGCCCTTTAAGTATATCTTTGTCTTTCAATAACAGTCTGAAATACTCCACCAACTGTTCCTCTGACTCACTGACGGTACATGATGGATTTCCAGAAAACTCCCCTGTTCTGGGAAAGCTGTGCGGTGAGAATAGAAGTCAGATTATCTACTCTTCCTCTAACATCATGGGAGTTGTGTTCAGAAGCAGCAATATCACTCGGCAAGGTGGCTTCATTGCTCATTATGCAACCATGCCAAAAAGCAACAACATGCCAGGTACAGTTGAACATAAACCATCAGTTCCAAGTTCTAAAGCAGCACAGCCTGAAATATAAATGGAACGAGATACTGAAAAGGTTCTTAAATGTTAATGAATGCTGCAGTTTCATTGGTCAGTTAGGTAGCGGTCCACACCCAGTTCTGCAGACTACATTACAAAAATCACGTGGACATGAACTACGACATGGGGGCCATGTGTCCTTTTTGTATATGGTTTCTCCTCTGCGATGTGCAGTGTAGTCTTCCATTACAATGGAATGTCACAATCTGATTGGTCAGATGGGAGGTGCACTATTTTAAAGCAGACATAACGTCAACACCTTTGAGTTTGATGTTTTGTTGTATTTGGTCTAACCCTATGGAATGCTGAAATCTGATTAGTCAGAGAGAACAAAGAATGAATTATGGTGAAAAATATCATCATATTCATAGTATGCAAATCCGATTTGAGGAATTGCTATAATAATTGCATGATTGGTTGCTGTTACTTTAAACCTGTGCATATTTAACTAATTCTGTCTATAAGCAACCAATTAAATGCCATCATTAACAATGATCCAACACTGTGAACCAAAAAAAAGTAGCAATCCTGTGCCAATACAATATGAAGTGTAATATATGAAATCTTGGTGGGACACGGACAATGTGACTGAAGTGCATGAACCTGACCATTTGATTCTAAAGCCCTACAATTTTTTTTACCCATTAAACAAAGCAAGGAATTCAATATAGGCTCTGACTCTTTTTGCAGTGGATTGTGGAGGAATTTTGACCCATAAAGCAGGAGCCATTGCCTATCCTCTCAACCGCGCTTCAAATCAATCTGCTTACTGTGTCTGGTATATCAGTGTCCTCAACAATCACAAAATTAACCTCCTTTTTAGAGAATTTAAGTGAGTATTAAAACGCTTCTTCAATTAATTGCAAATGAAAATGAAATCAATGATTCAGTAAGTGGAAATCTTATTTAGCTAAATAGCATAGACTGGTTTATCAACAACAGGTTTGAATGGGTCATCAGCTTGACAATAAACACTGCTAGATTGGCCTTCAAGGTGATCTATCCTTGTTTTTATGAAGGATCACAGATGATGATGAGTGAAAGATTGGTTGAACATAGACAGGAACCAGTACAACCTTTGTATGACAAGGGAACTGTGCTTTCATCTTGCCTGAATACACATAATGACACAACAACACTTACTTAGTAACAGTTATCATTATTAGTGGGCACTTGACTTGAAACCTGTGGGACCTTTGAGCTGGGGAGGTCTGGACTTCTGTATTGAGGACGTGTTGATAATGCGTTGATGGTGTCAAGCAGGGGATAGGCAACCAGCAGTCATTCAGATGTTATTGAACCACAACTTCCATAGTTAACATCCTGTTGGGGCCATGATGGGGGTTATATTTTAATAAAATTCATGTAAGTCTTTCTTTAAGATGATTTACGTATATTTGTGTGTGATATATATCTCTAGGATGTCAGATCCATCACTCTGCAACTCTTCCTATGTGTCTGTGTATGACGGAACACCACTTGGTTCTCGTTTACTTGGAAACCTTTGTGAGACTCCTGAAAGGAACTTCATTTCCTCCTCAAATGCCTTGAGCATCGTGTATTCTGGTGGTGGCATTGGAAGTGGCAAAGAAGTGGCGTTCAGTGCATCCTACCACATTGAAAACAACCCTAAACAAAATGGTACAAAGCTTCTCAAACATTTAATAGCCACTTACCTGTCTGTAATTAGGAAATATACATTATGTCAACAGCTCCCAAACTGTGTAGTTGACCCCTAAGAAGGCAGAACATTGGCAGGGATCCCAGTGTGAAGGCCAGTTAGGATTAGACTTAGAGAGAATTCTTACTTGTTATGATAGAGTCTCCTGAAACCCAACTTGTAGGCCTAAAAGAGTAAGATTTCCTGTGAACAGAGCCCCTACACTAAATCATCCACCCAGGCACCCATATATGTATATGTAGAACTATCAATAACTGTTGGGTGAAGTCTGAAATGTATCATCTGGATTGCCACAAAGTGATTTATGTAAATATTAGGAATGTTTAGGCATATTGTGCAGACAGGCAGGTCAGTGAATGGACTGTTCAACATGCATCTTGCACTTGAATTCTGCACCTGCATTGACAAATCCTGCACACGCAATTATACTGTAATTCTGCACTGCTACTTACTGACACACATTTACCTCTCTTCTTTCTAGTGACACTTGCGTGCTCCTCTGATCATATGGTAGCTCGAGTGTCTCTTTCGTATCTGCGATCGCTGGGCCACTCTGCAAATGATGTCTTCCTCAATGACCCAACATGCCGTCCTCGTACCTATAATAAGTGGCTGGAATTTAACATTCCCTACAAGGGATGTCAGACAGTGCAACTGGTAGGAGCATGGAAGTCTTGGCAATATAATGGAATGGAACAATGAAATTTAAAAGAATAAAAGGCAGTTATTCACAAGGTCCCATTTTTAAAGAAAATATTGCAGATAATTTCCCTTTCAGATACTGTAATTCAAGCTGGGTTGCAGTTTGGAAGCTGAAGGACACTTTATACAAGTGTGCAGGTAGAGGGCTAAAATCCCTTGGAGAAAACCCAAGGAGAATATGGGATAAAAAAAAAGTAACTATTGGAAGGAGTAGAAAAAAGGTGAAGTGAAGACGAGAAGGATATAAGAAAGAAGGGCAAGGATAGTATAAAATAAAATAGAAAAGAAACAAGTCTAGACAAGAGATATGAGATGCTACAGATCCCAAACAGAAGTCCTCTTTGCACGAGCAATAAGTGCTATTTCACGTCTGCCAGGGGAACGCTAGTTTTACTGGATCTTAGATTAGCAGTTTACAGAATCCAAGTCTGAGGCTACACATTTAATCATTTGACTACAGGTATGGGATCTGTTATCTGGAAACCTGTTATACAGAAAGCTCCAAGTTACGGAAAGGTTGTTTCCCATTAACTCCATTTTATCCAAATCCATTTCCTTTTTCTCTGTAATAATAAAACAGTAGCTTGTACTTAGATCCAGACTAATATATAATTAATTCTTAAAGGAAGCAAAACCATCCTATTTAGAAACGGGAATTTCCAAAATGCCGCTGGTGGTCCATCGCTACTATTGGGTTTATTCAATGTTCACTAATTTTATAGTAGATTTAAGGCATGAAGATCCGTTATCCAGAAAACCTCAGGTCCCAAGCATTCTGCATAACAGGTCCCATACCTGTATTAATGTTAAATGGGGTACACTGTCCAGATAACACATGGCCCTGTGCTGCCTAGCAATTATGCGTGCATTGCTTTCCATATTTCTTCTGGTTTACAGTAAGTTGGGGCTGCAGGGATTAATACACAGATGACAAAACCAGGGTCTGAAGTGCTGAGGCCATGGATTTCATGGGTAATGGGTGGAGATAGAAATAGGAATTTCCAAATGCCCCTGGTGGACCATCACAAAACATGAAGTCGCACACAATCCCTACTACGATCTACTACATTAAATCACACACTCCCAAAAATACCAATGCTAAGACATCCAAAGTACCCTGTACAGCACAATGTGTTTAACTTTCTGAATTTAGCTCTAATAACACACAAACTAGTCACCTATTGTAATAGTCATATCCTTATACCTGGCATATCCTGACATAGTCTCCTTGCACATCGTTATATCTCACTCTTAAGTAAGGATGCCCCCATGGATCAAACCCTCAGGGATCTGCCCTAGACCACGCACAACTGATACATTCCATGAAAAGTGTCCAAAAACTGTAGTTCATATTTCAATGCTTATTTCTCATATACTTTGGCTTCATTTGCAGGTAGAAAGGGACACCATCAGTTACCTTAACAGCCTGGTTGCTCACCCACCCAAAAAAGCAGTGATCACACACAGAAAAAAAATGAACCTGTCTCTGAAATGCCAAATGTACCAAAACACCATAGTGGATCTAGGGTACGTATCAAATGATACGATACAGAATACTCTAACTCAGCATGGCTTCTTCCATGCCTCTCTGGTCTTCCATCAGTCTCCTACTTTCACAGATCCAGTGTACCATTTCCCATATAACGTGAAGCTCAATCAGGACTTGTACCTTGAAGCCAAGCTGCAGACCATGGACCAGGCTCTTGTGTTATTCATTGAAACGTGTGTGGCTTCTACAAACCCATTCAACTTCACAGGAACCGTCTACTATATAATAAACAATGGGTAAATGCAACACTACACACTTGCTTTCTGCTGACACTTCCAAGCTTTTACAGTCTACCCTATTATTGAGCATTGAAGTTTGTGTTTTTCACACTCGCCTCATTCAAAGCATCTGTTACATTCAAAAGGGCTCTTGTGAAACTGGGCAGCCACAACAGGAATCCAGGCTTAAGTAGTCATGTCCATGGTTGGTTCCAGGGTAGGTTGTCTTGTTAACGGAAAACCATCATGGGAAATTTTATTTTTCAAAAAATTCTGCTTCAGCAGAATTTTGCACTGAAATCCATTTTTTGAAATCTGACATGGGGCTAGACATGTTGTCAGCTTCCCAGCTGCCTCCAGTCATGTGACTTGTGCTCTGATAAACTTCAGTCACTATCCTGCAAGCTGGAGTGATATCACCCCCTTCCTTTTTACCCCAAGCAGCCTAACAACAAAATGAGTTAGCAGCTCCCTAACACAAGATAACAGCTGCCTGGTAGATCTAAGAACAGCACTCAATAGTAAAATCCAGGTCCCACTGCAACATGTAGGAGAAACCACTGCCTGCCAGAAAGCAATTCCATTTTAAAGTGCTGGCTTTTTCTGAACACACATTACCAAATGACCTGAGATGACTGCCTACACAGCAATATTACAACTAATTAAAAAACACATCCTTATATCTCACTATCTTAAGTAAGGCTGCCTCCATTTATCTGTGCAACTGACATATTTTTATCCATTGTCGTAGATCATAAATTCTACGGTGCTGTCAAGTATCCAACTGTCAGTGCTGTATATATGGGTTCATCTTCTTCTTTCAGTGTAAAGGGAAAGTAATGGGTTTAACATTTAGCAGATGGAGGAGGACAGTAGTGAGGAGGCCACACACAAGCACAATAAAGCAATTACCACTTAGCCAACATGGAGCTCTGTCCCTTGTAAATTCCAGCTAGTGTTAGGCTTTTCATTCCCACAACACATGACATTGTAATTCCTGTAAACTGTCTTACCTTAATATTAATCGTCCCATTACTAAGCTGTCTTCTCTCACATTGCAGGTGCAGCAGAGTCAGTGGATACCAAACGTACGCATCTCCTTCTGCAAGCATTGTTCGTTTTGGGTTCAAAGCGTTCAGCTTTCTTGACAAATATTCTGCCATCTTCCTGAAATGTAAATTAGTTGTGTGCATGCCCAATGTGTACCCGTCCCGCTGCTCTCGTGGCTGCATGAAAAGGAACAAGAGAGCGGCTAACGCAGACCACAAGGAGCTTGAAGTTGTAGCAGGGCCACTGAAACTGGTTTAACTAATCAAGCCAGACCTTATGCTTCTGCCTTAGCCTGATGTTTCTACTAAATGATTGAGACCAACACTAAAGTCATCCCATTTTTAATTTAGGATGGACTGAAGCACATTTAAAGTTGAAAAGCAAAGGCATGACGGTCCATATGGCTTACACAGTTGTAGAGAAATGATTTGTTTGTCACCATTCATTTGTAGGGTAGTGGAAGCCATGTTTGCATGCAGTAGCTTTGTAGATTTAAGAATATCTAATAGTAAGCTCATGGGCATTCTACATACAGGTGTAATCAATGGGATAATAATAAAATAGTTAATAACAGCACTATTGCATGTATTAATTCTTACCATCATTGCTATAAACCATTGTTTGCTTTTTGCAATTCTTAGAAAGGGTTACGTAGCCCTCTCTACCTGGATCTGCAGAGGCTCAACGTGTGACCGAATATTTGGTTTGGGGTGGAATGTAAATAAACATTATTTGACCCTTCACTTGGGTAACTGGATTAAGCATTTGAACTCCTTAACAAATGGGGGATTCTAGGCATTGTTCCACTCAAACATAGACCAGGCAGCACTCATTGGTGATTTATTGCAAGTCTGTAAAACAACCAAACCTGACGCGTTTCGAGAATAGCCCCCTTAATTAGGGATGGCGCGAACTGTTCGCCGGCGAACTTGTTCGCGCGAACATCGGGTGTTCGCGCTCGCTGGAAGTTCGCGAACGTCGCGCGACGTTCGCCAATTTGGGTTCGCCTTAGTTGGCCCTTTTTTTTTGCCATTTCTCCCCCAGACCAGCAGATACATGGCAGCCAATCAGTAAGCTCTCCCTCCTGGACCACCCCCACACCCCCTGGACCAGTCCCCTTCCCTATAAAAACCGAAGCCCTGCAGCGTTTTTTCACTCTGCCTGTGTGTGCTGAAGAGATAGTGTAGGGAGAGAGCTGCCTGTTAGTGATTTCAGGGACAGTGGATAGTAAGTTTGCTGGCTAGTAATCTACTGTACTTCAAACAACTGCCATCTAGCTGTGTGAGCTTGTTCACATTCTGTCTAAATATCCATAATATTACAGTCTCCAGAAAAAGCACCTGAGTGACTTTTTTCAAGCAGCCATAATATATTTTACGTAATCCGTATCCCCCGCTGTAGTAGTGTATACGTTGACCTTGTAGCCATTATTTGCCCTGTAGGCATTTTTTGCCCAGTGTGTTCTTCAAACAACTGCCCTCTAGCTGTGTGAGCTTGTTCACATTCTGTCTAAATATCAATAATATTACAGTGTCCACAACCACCTGAGTGACTTTTTTCCCTTTACCGCACAAAACGCAGCGCTGTGTCAACAATGGATTTTTCAGATACATTTTTGCCCTTGATCCCCCTCTGGCATGCCACTGTCCAGGTCGTTGCACCCTTTAAACAACTTTAAAATAATTTTTCTGGCCAGAAATATCTTTTTTAGCTGTTAAAGTTCGCCTTCCCATTGAAGTCTATGGGGTTCGCGAACCGTTCGCGAACCGTTCGCAAATTTCCGGAAGTTCGCGAACATGTTCGCGAACTTTTTTTCGGCGGTTCGCGCCATCCCTACCCTTAATCCTAGACTCTATGATTACGCATTGCCAGCATTGTATACATCTACTACTCTGTGGATCCGGTGTTAATTGCCCAGATTAAACTCTTATAAAGATTGCTCTGTAGAACACTGAGACTACTCTGCTGAATATATCAGAGCCATGCAGTATTTGTGGCAAGGGGTTGAGCTAGAGTATTATGGGGACCAGGGCCATTCCTGCCATGAAGCAAGGTGAGAATGGATCGGCCTGTTACCAGGGGTGGCAAAAAGCCACTGGTAGCTTTAAGAGCTTTAAGACATAAATTCAGCTCTACTAGTGCAGCCAGGACTATTGGGCTTATTGCACTAGCCATGCCTCCTCCACCCGCTCAGATGCTAAAAGTTGGAGGTGCGAATCAGGAGGGGGGCAGCATTGGGGCTGCTGCTTTAGGCAGCAGTTGCCCCTGTAACGCCCCCGATAGGGAAGCTAAGGTAGACAGGGCAATGGGATTAGTAAGGGGTCAGGGTGAGGAGTGAGGGGGCATACAGTTTACCAACTAAGAAGATCACTTAGAATATAGACTAACAGTAACTTTAGATCTTAGGGTTTTTTGCCTTCCTCTGGATCAACTAGTTGCTAGGTTAAAATAGAGTTAAAGGAGAATTCAACCCTAACGTTAAAAAAACCTAACCTGCATCCCCACCAAGACCTCCCTTCTCCTCTCAGCCTAAGTGTTACCCCGGGCAAATGCCCCTAACGTTTTACTTACCCCTCGATTCAGAGTTCACAGGCGCTATCTTCTTCTCTTTCGGAAATCTTCGGAATGAGACTGGCATATTGGAGCATGCACAATTGGAACAATGGAACTGCTCATGCTCCGAAACACGTGAAAATTGCCGAATCACCTTTCTCATTCCGAAGATGATTGAAGTGGCTGCAGATGGCGCCCATCAACTTACGTAGATGCCTGAATCTACACTGACTGGTAAGTAAATGTTAGGGGAATTTTGTCTTGATGGGGATGGGGTGGTAGCGGGATTTTAACATTAGGGTTGCATTCTCCTTTAAAAGGTCCATTTCTTTCAACCTAACCTACTTTGTTATGATGTTATATAACTCTTCATTACATATGTGAATGTCACAGGGGAAAGTAGTAACCTCTGCTGTATGCTGATGCATGGAGCTTGTCAGGTAACTTGGAGGAGTTGGAGTAACTGCATGTGTTGAATGAGCTTTAAATGAGCTCTAAAAACAAATCCAATAGGACTGTATTTCCATTTGCATGGATTTATAAATAGCTAAAACAAACTACAAGGAGAACATACAAACCAGTCAACAAGGTTTGTAACATTGTTATATTTGGGGACTTGCCGAGTAATGGGTGTAAGTACAATCAACCAGATCCCTACAAAAAAATCTTCAGGGGCCCAGCCCATGCATA
>CM044444.1:6620884-6637501 GCA_024363595.1 Xenopus borealis | reverse complement strand
CTTGCACCTTTCCTCTGGTTTTAGGTAAAGTTTAAGGTAGGAGAGGGGCAGGGTAGCGCAAAACAACAGATCCTGTGGTCCAGATCACCCTGTTGCCTGGTTTCCAGTGGGTCGCTGTGTATGTATGTTGCTGCTGTGTGATAGTTCTCCACTAGTCTGGATAATAGATTTCATACTTGTATCTTCTCAGAGCAATAATTTCCCAAGACAGAGCAGAATCAATTTCATCTGACAGCCACATTTAAAATCAGTACACAGCAAACCCCAGCACAAAGGGAAATACATAAATACGAGAATACTCAACCTCTATAGAGAGAGAAAATAAAATCTAACATGTATGGAATAAGGAAAAAGTTGTAAATAGGAGGCTAGAGTTTCCCTCTCAAAGGTAAGTAATTTACAGACAATAAGAGAGACTACTACATCTTTAACTAGGAATAAGTACAGCATTTCAGGTAGGGTCAGTAATTGTCTGGTCCTTTGGGAAACAGGGGCATCGGATCCTCTGAAGAAAGCTGGCGAGGGCTTGCTGGAGTTTGGGGTTCTGAACAACAAGAAAAACTGAATGTATAGATAAGTAGGATCCAATCAACATTGTACAAAAGCAGCCAATCCAGTTGGTTAAAGTGGCAATTCCTGATATGAACAGATTCAAAGACACAACGTAGAAAGAATAAAACAGGAAAAATTGTCCCACTGCCTGCACTGCATTGTAATAAGGTTGCATCGAAGGTTCTTTAAAGCCTGTGCGCTCTTGTCTCTTCATCTTCAACACATGCTTCCACAGGAACACAACCACCACAATAGCTGCTCTGCAGAAAAGAAGGAATGGTAGAACACTCCCCAGGAATGAAACTGTAACAAAGGACGAGATATTGGCGCTGACAAACAGAAATGGTGAAGAGGACCCCACGATGCTCCAGTTGCCCGTCCTGTGGAACGTAACGTAGACAGGAGGAAGGCTGAAGATCATTGACCATGCAACACTAACAAGAATGTAAAGAGGAAATAGTCTATCAAATTCCTTTTTATTTACAGTAAAAAAAAAGTTGTTGAGTTTACTAATGCTAACACAGTAGAAACCGCAGAGCAACGTGGCAAACCACAAGCTGGCGTTGCTGAAAAACAGGAAGGAGAATACGATTTTTGGTACGTATAAAACTGCCAGGTCTTTAAACCAAAAAGACAACAAGTATATTGAGAATAAAATCCACTGGAGAACAAAGCGTGAAAAACCAAGGCAAAGCAATAAGGAATCCCCAGATCCCAAACTTCTCTGAGATGCCAAGTCCATCAGATTGATTATAAACATGAATCCGTTTGCCAGACTTCCAATGAGTGTATGTGACATTATGATGCCCAAGGAGACCACCTGATACGGGTTCAAAGATATGGACTGGTTTGATGTTGTCATGTTCATTGTTGTATTAGTTTCAGAAAGATGCCTTACTTTGGTAGCTGTAATTTATTTCTTCTGCTCTGCAGCCTTCTCTTTCCAGACCAAAAAGAATTCTATAGATTCTAAGCTAAACCTGAAGTTCATTGTGTTATTATAATCCATGCAAATACGTAGTAACAACCAGTGATGTTCTATGGAAATTATGCAAACAAGTCCTAGATAGATGCATCAACTTCCAGTTGGACATTGCTGATCAGAGACAAGGAAACATTATTTGGCTTTCACAATGTCATGTCCCAGTAGAGGTCACTTGATGGGCGAATTTATTCGCCAGCAAAAATTCACCAGCGAAAATTCGCAAAAAAAAAAAGTTGCGCGTCGTTTTTGACGCGACACGTCGAAAACGACACGACGTGCGTCAAAAACGATTTTTCCGCCAATTCGCGAATTTCACTGGAAATTTGGGAATTTTTCGGCGAAGCGAAACGGGTGAGAGTCGCCCATCACTTAGAGCAATGGCCTAAGAAGTGACAGGGTCCACTCACTTAAGAGGTAAAAGAGCAGGAATAGCAGGGTCTTTATAAGACCCTGCTATATGTAATATAATTGTGGGGTTCTTAGAAAGAAGTCAGATCTGATTTCCCCAGGACGGTATTCTATAAAACAGAGGTATCTGACATGATAGAGGAGTGATATTGAGGACTTTGGGTATTTCATATGCAATAAGGGACTTTTTAAGACAGAGGCGTAATTGTCCAGCTACCCATCAAGAGCATATTCTAGCATTAAAACCCTTTCCAACATATTTATTAAAGAAGAACTAAATGGAAAAACATAAATAGCTCGAAATGCTGCATTGTATATAGTGAACTTGCAGCACCAGCCTAAGGGTTCATCGTCTCTTTAACAGTAATGATCCAGGCCTTCAAAGTTATGCACAGGAGCTCCCCATCTTGGATTTTGATGAGAAGTGTCAGTGGCACTGCACATGCTCAGTGTGCTCAGGGCAGTTGCTGAGGGACTACCTACTAACATTCATTTTTTCTAGCAAATCTGATCCACCTGGATTTCTTCATTACAAGTCAATCAGGCTGTAGACAGTGAATTTGCAACTGGCCTTTTTTTATATAGTTTGTGTGTTTTTTTTTTTTATTATTTCCGCAAAAAAGATAAAAACCTAAGCTACAAAATAGTAGAATGTCAGTGAAATCTCATTACTATACATCACTTTTTAAGTGATTTATTTGGGGTGGGGGGGTATTGTTTTATTTTCAGCCATTGTGTCCCTTAGTATTTGTGAGGGCTCTGATCAACATGCTCAAAACAGAAATTAAGCTTCTTGAGCAATGCAAAGCTTCCCATAGGGAAGTATAGCAATTCGGTAGGTTTAATCTGGCGAACTAGGCAGTCGAATAAAAATTTAAAGGGCAAGTAATTCGACTGTCGAATATTCAAATAGAATTTTATTCAAATTATTCGAATCATTTGAGAGAGGAAAGTAGCTACTATTTGCCCATCCAGCTCTGTGACCCTGCGACAGACAGCAAAGTTTCTTCTAGGGGGCCCCACCAAAATGGCTCCAATTGGGCCCCGCACTTGGTAGGACCGGCCCTGTTAGCAATGAACACTCGGTTGTAGCATAAACTAGTTTTTGTGTTTGGTGGGTTGGTGCTGGAAGGCATTGAAGCGTTATTCAGTAACATAGCTACCCTCTTCCGAGTCCAGGTGCAGGATATACACCTTCCCCCCCTAGGGTCGGACTGGGTTGATGGGGCCTTTTTGGGCCCTGCCGACGCAGACCCGCACTCACCTATGGCCAGCATTGCCTAATTATTGTGCCCCCCAACCCTTATTGCGTCCACAACTGCCTGCAAAGGTATGAGCGGAACCAGAGGAGGGGTCGTGGCTGGGGCAGGGGGCCTCTAGGGTGGTGGCGACTGCATACCTACCAACATTCTTGAAACTGAAAAAGGGACAAAATTTGTCAGGTTTTGAAAGTTTGAACACATTTCTGTAGTTTTTATGTTCTATTACTTCATTTACTAATGAAGGTGAATTGCCCTTTAAGCTGTGGGTCCAACGTCTTATCTTATCCAAAACTTTTACAAATGTATCTTAAGTATTTATTCTGAGCTCTCTGCCAAGAGCCAATTAAGTTAGAAACATTGTATCTTTTTGTTCCCTGTGATGGAAGCCACTAATTCATGCAGAGTGAAAGGCAATTAAACATGTAGTAAATGTAGTCAGAGAAAGCAGCACATGAGCTTGTATATAAGCTACTCTGTTCTGTAGATGGAGGTGGTCTATATTTTTCTACATTTGCAATCCATGGGTACAATAGCTGAAGCAGTAATAGATTTCTTTACTATTTGTTAATATTAACAATATTACTGCTACACAAATAGATTCTAAACAATTAAAATCAATATCAATAATAAAGGCCTTCCTTTGACGCTTTCCTAAGTTTTGATAAATGTGACATTATATCGGGTTTGCATTTTGAATTCAATGTTTTTATCCAAAAGCATGTATTGTTAACCCGAGTAGTGAGAAAATTATAATGAAGATATTTTATGGTTATACAAGAGAGAGTATATAAATACTGTAAATTATATCATTGTAAACTGATCAGTTCTAATCCGTGCACAGTGATGTAATTTATATCACGTGACTACTGAAGCTTCTGTATTATAAAAATGTATCCCCTGCTGTAAAGAAATGGTAATATTAAAAGTAATCTCAGGATTCCATGACTTGTTTGAGCCTTTGGCAACTTGCCTATAAATGGTCAAGGAAGTCCTTGGTGACCAAGTTAAATGAAAACATGATTATTCTGCAAACAACTGGACTACAGGATTGTTCACGTTTACTTTAAATTTAGTTACATTGTACAGCTATGGGATCTATTATCTGGAAACCCATTATCCAAAAAACTGTGAACCATGGAAAGGCTGTCTTCCATAGACTTCATTATAATCAGATAATCCAAATACTTAACATAGATTTCCTTTTTCTGTGTAATAATAAAACAGTAGCTTGTACTTGATCCCAACTAAGATATAATTCATCCTTATTGGAAGCAAAACCAGCCTATTGGGTTTATTTCATGTTTACATGATTTTCTAGTAGACTTAAGGTATGAAGATCCAAATTACGGAAAGATCCATTATCCGGAACCCCTTAGGTCCTGACCATTCTGGATAACAGGTCCCATACCTGTAGTAGCATAAGCACGTCAACAAATGTCAAGCTTTTGCTCAAAGGAACCCTACATCATTTAACCTCTTGAAATAAATGGGAGGGATACATGGATCGAGATACTTTTGATTCCAGAGAGCAAGCATGATAAACTATATAGTATTACAAGTAGTAGTAGATTTTTTAACTTATTGACAACTTATTTTCTGGAAAAAAACTGATGAGGGTGTGTTGAAACTTGTTTCTTGTTATAGAAGAAGTAATACCTAATGCACTGATGGATAGGTTCTGATCAACACTGTACAAATAAATCCATTAATAAAGGAATAAGCTTCCCAAAGACTTCACTGCCCCATAGTGATGGTTCCTTCCAGGGATCAGGAACCTTGGCTCTCCAGCTGTTAAGGAACTACAAGTCCCAGAATGCAATGAAGGAGTCTGTCATGATTCATAAAGGCAAATGCATTGTGGGACTTGTAGTTCCTTAACAGCTGGAGAGCCAAGGTTCCTGATCTTTCAGTTCTTGTTCCTTGGTGCTCTGTGTGTGCTTCCTATGGGAATCTACCACCAGCCAAGCAGAAAACTAGAAATGGTGGTACGTTCCCTATAAAAGAAGTAATCAGAAGGTGGATTTGTTGGACATCCCTAACAGTTGTGAGCTTTATGATACGATCAAGTCCAAATTGTTCAAACTGTTGCAGAGAAAAAGAAGACTCAACGCTACTGAGAATCAAGATAGGAAGGCAGCGGTCAAAACTCTTTTTGAAATAAATGAAAATCCAGTTGCTGATGTTGACAATAGGAACACAGTAGATCAGTGATCTCCAAACAGTGGCTCTTAAGTAACATGTTGCTCTCCGACCTCTTGGATGTTGCTCCCAGTAACCTCAAAGCCGGTTCTTATTTTTGAATTCCTGATTTGAAGGCAAGCTTTAGTGGCACAATAACCAAATTTAATACCAACCAGAGCCTTGTTTGATACACATAAGGACTGCCAACTGCCAATAGCATTCCATATTTTGCACCTGTAGGAACTTCTTGAATGAGTATGTTGCTCTTTAACTTACTTTACATTTAAATGTGGCTCAGGGGTAGAAAAGGTCAGGGACCCCCGTAGGAGAGCATGACCAATGTTAAAGAACAAGTAAATGTTTTTTTTTTTCTATCTCTAAATTTGCTCTAAACAGCCCCTCAAATTAATGTACCTTAGTCCCTGCTGCAAGTCTGCTCTGGTTTCTGTGTTATCAGCAGCTTGTTTCACCTTCTTCCTGGTGCAGAGTGAAGCCCCGCCCCTTAGCTTTCTGAGCTGACCTTATCTCTGTGACTAGTCCAGGAGATCATTTGCATACTATGACATAGCAGAGAGCAGTGTGTGCAGCAGCTTTTGCTTGGGGAAACTAGCTTACTAATGAAACACTGGCTCCCTCTTCCTCTCTATTGTGGAACAGCAGCAAATGGACTGCTCAGTAAACTAAGGGGCTGGGCTTCACTCTGCACCAGGAAGAAGGGGAAACAAGCTGCTGATAACACAGAAACCAGAGCAGACTTGCAGCAGGGACTAAGGTACATTAATCTGGGGGGCTGTTTAGAGCAAATTTACAGAAAGAAAAAGAAAAACATTTACTTTTCCTTTAAGGAACAGGAAGATGTACATTAAGACATCCAAATACTTATCTACCAAGCTGCTAAGATAAACAGAAGGCAAGTACATAAAAAAGGGTCCACAGGAAGGCAATGCATGAGTCCAAGGCAGATTAATAAAGATTCAATAGAGCCCAACTTCCTGGGAGAAGCAAATTCCATCAGACTTGCTATAACCATAAATCCATTAGCCAGACTTCCAATGAACGCCTCAAACATTATGATCCCAGAAGAGACTACTTTGTATACATTTAAAGACAGCAACTGATTTGACTTCACAGGTACCATGGTCAGGTTTTTTGATCCTGCTTCCATGTTTAAACTTGAATCTGAAATGGGCATATATATATATATATATATACTGTATGTAGAGATCAGTCACTTCATGAGAATTCCTTTGATTAATTGCTTCTTCTTCAGTAGAATGTGGTTTCTGTTGTGTTCTCTTCCTTTTGTGACAAGCATAAATATTGTTCCAGCGAGAGAGAGAAAGTCATTTTCATGATAATGTTATCACAACACATGCAAATATGAAATAATAGCCGTTCCTATACTGTAAAGATCCTTGACTCTTTGCATACACCTCAATATCTCTGATATTCATGCTAGGGATGCACCGAATCCACTATTTTGGATTTGGCCGAACCCTTGAATCCTTCCCGAAAGATTTGGCCGAATACCGAACCGAATCCGAACCCTAATTTGCATATGCAAATTATGGGTGGGAAGGGGAAAACATTTCTTACTTCCTTGTTTTGTGCCAAAAAGTCACGTGATTTAGCTCCCTGGCCCTAATTTGCATATGCAAATTAGAATTCGGATTCGGTTCGGCCAGGCAGAAGGATTCAGCCGAATCCGAATCCTGCTGATAAAGGCCGAATCCTGGCCGAATCCCGAACCGAATTCTGGATTCGGTGCATCCCTAATTCATGCTCTTGTATGCTTATGTAAACTAATCAAAGTCTGTCGATGTGTCTCCATTTCATTAACCAGCTGGATGTTACCAGGGTGCCTGTGTCTTTTGGTAGCCACATAGCATCTGTGACTAGGGGATCTGAGGGATGAGAGAAAAGTTGGTCTATCTCTTAAATACACATTACAACTGCTGCCCCATCAAATAGTACAGTAATAAAATTGCTCTTTTATCTCTGACTAAATGGCATAGGAGCCCCATTACAACATGCACCAGTACAGTCCCCAACCTCCCATAACACCCTTAGTTATTCAGTATATTTACAGTTATACAGTGAGGTAGAGTAGGTTAGATAATTTCCTTTCTTAATTCCCCACCCCTGCACCCAGTGGAAGCAGTTTTTGGAACATCCATGACATCTGATCCTTGCAATAATTTGCTAACAAAATTCACAAAAAGCAAAAACCAATATTTGCATGAATGAATTACTAGTCTATGATCACAAACCCACACACTCATGCACAAACCTGGTACCATTTCCACATGATGAATCCACATTTCTTCCAACTTCCATCTTTCCACTTCCATCCTTTCCTTGAAACCATCTTTCTTCTTGCTGAATGGCAACCATCACTATTTTCCTTTTCTACTCTTTCCCTTTTCCTGTAGCCTCACTCTTGGGGCTCAACAATGAGAGATTCTGGCTGTAAACCCAAATATGTCCAACAAGACCAACAACAATGACAGCACATGTACAGAGATTATCCATCAATCAGGAACTGGTAGTGATGAGCGAATACATTTGGCAGGCATAGATCTGCGGCAAATTTCTGTGTTTTGCCACATGCAAATGTTTTTGTGAAACTGCTTCGAAACTTGTCAAAATTGGGGTATACATAGAAATTCTAGCGCGTCAAAATTATTCGGACACCCATTAATACATTTGGACAAAATAGCCGCGCTTCTAAAAATTGTCGTGCGCTTATTTTATTCAATGTGTTTTGCAAAAATTTTTTCGGTAAAGTGAAAACGGGACAGATTTGCCCATCACTTCCTGGTGGAAGCAAATCTTAAAGGGGCCATAAACAGGCTGATAAAATCTACAGAGTCAGTAGCTTAGGATTTGTGAATGGGCCAAAATTGTCCGGATATCTGCCTGTTATAACACATCAAATATGACAATAAAACTCCCAGAAATATGTTCGAACTTTCATAACCTGTGAAATGGACATGGAATGGACATTAGGGGGTGTGACCATAAAGTGGGTGTGGTAAAAAAATATTCGCTGCACTGCAACTTTTTGTCCCTCTTTCTGTTTGTCAAATGTTGGGAGGTATGCATTTTCTCTTTAATCAATATTTAAGTAATATTTTCCATGGAACAGAATGCTAACAATGCTTTTATGGATGTAGATCACAATGGAACAACATCACTACAAGTAGACCTCGCATAAGTAAAGTATGGCCACTCCTGATTTAGGGAAACGGCACCGGTAGTATTTCTCCCCCTGGCGCTGTTTATCTGAATACCCAAAATGTTGGGAGGTATGCGTTCTGTGGCTTCTGTTATTCATAGGAATGGAAACCATTCTCATCCAGGATTCGGATTGAGCTGAATCCTTGTGCCTGGCTGAACTGAATCCAAATTTGCATATGCAAATTAGGGGCAGGGTGGGTAACTTTTTCAGCAAAGTTGAAAATTTGTTTCCACTTTTTTATTTCCCAGGCCCCAATTTGCATATGCAAATTAGTATTCAGATTCAGTTCCATATTCAGCCGAATCTTTCACAAAGAATTCGGCAATTCGGCTGAATCCAAGATAGTGGAATCAGTGCATCTCTGGTTAAAACATTATGGGTCCCATACGCCTAATCAACCTACTCCCTGAAACTGCAGAACAGCTTGTAGCAATTTCACTTAATATAATTCTCACTGGAGTCTTTCTTTGTTGTTTATTTAATTAGTCTTGTCAGTTGGTATATGTAGATAACACTGATGCAGATACAGGTTTACTTTACTTCTGCCCAGCCTAACCCAATTCGCAACCTAATTTGCATATGCAAATTAGGGGACAGGGAGGGAAATTGCATGACTTTTTGTCACAAAGCAAGGAAGTAAAAAATGTTTTCCCCTTCCCACCCCTAATTTCCATATGCAAATTAGGGTTCGGATTCGATTCGGCATTTGGCCAAATCTTTCTCAAAGGATTCAGGGGTTCGGCCGAATCCAAAATAGTGGATTTGGTGCATCCCTAGCATGTTCCTTGGATACACTGACTACTGCATGTTCCTCTAATCTTCTGACTGTTACAGAATCAGATCCCTTCAGGACACAGTGTGCTATTCAGAGGACCCTCAATAAAAACAGGAAACACTAGAATACTGAAAAGGACAAGAGACCTGCAATATACAATGTATCCACTAGATGTCAGTGCAGTGACAAAGAAAAATGAAAAGCTTTAAAGAGATTCTGTCATGATTTTTATTATGTAGTTTTTATTTCTAAATTACACTGAAAATAATTCAATCCACCATAGAAAATTTAATTCCAGAACCAGCAAGTGTATTTTTTAGTTGTAATATTGGTGTGTAGGTGCATCTCAGGTCATTTTTCCTGGTCATGTGCTTTCAGAAAGAGCCAGCACTTTAGGAGGGAACTGCTTTCTGGCAGGCTGTTGTTTCTCCTACTCAATGTAACTGAATGTGTCTCAGTGGGACCTGGATTTTACTATTGAGTGTTGTTCTTAGATCTACCAGGCAGCTGTTATCTTGTGTTAGGGAGCTGTTATCTGGTTACCTTCCCATTGTTCTGTTGTTAGGCTGCTGGGGGGGGGTAAAAGGAAGGGGTGATATCACTCCAAATTGCAGTACAGCAGTAAAGAGTGACTGAAATTTATCTGAGCACAAGTCCCATGACTGGGGGCAGCTGGGAAACTGACAATATGTCTAGCCCCATTTCAAAATGAAATATATAAAAATCTGTTTTCCCTTTTGAGAAATGGATATCAGTGCAGAATTCCGCTGGAGCAGCACTATTAACTGAAAAAAAAAATCCCATGACAGTATCCCCTTAACTTGCTGATTTCAAGGTAATGTATATTTATGGCCCTTCACACAACTGCAAGGTGAAGGTTTTTTGTTTTGTTTTTTTTAGAAAACTCTCTGCCAATTAATATTTTATTTGCATATATTATATATAACAATGTACAGCTAAAGCAAAGTAGCCTTGAGAATCCATTACTTTCACAGTGCATTTGAATGTTGAGCCTGTCAGCTAAATTTCACTTCTTAGAAACAGTTTGACAAAATGTGTCAGGGGCCGCTGGTGAGTGGGACTGTGCCGAGGGATTGGCTAATTAATCTCAGTCTGGGTCACATCTATAATAAGAACTGGTTTAATGATTTGTGCTGTATGGGTGGCATTAACACTGCCACTAACGATTTCTCTAAAATACATAAGAAACAGATGGATAAACTTATTGTTTGAGTGAGAGTTACATGGATGCCAATCATATTTAAGATGGTTATACAAGATGCAGCTTCAGACCAAATCAGCAGCTTATTTGCCAGTAAATAACCTTCCCAATAAATACCTGGTCTAACAATCAGCCAGGTATCTGGCTATGGGTGAACGTTCGGATTACCCCATTATAGCCCTGCCATGTTGGTGGCATATCGGGGAAAGATCTGCTCGTTTGGTGATTTCGCCAAACGGGTGGATCTTTGCATCTATGGCCAGTAGGGTTGCCACCTTTTTAGGAAAAAAATACCGGCCTTCCTATTCATTTACCTTTTTTTCCTATTCTTAACATTGGGATCAACCATCAAAAATACCGGCCAGGCCGGTAAAATACCGGCCAGGTGGCAACCCTAATGGCCAGCTGACCCCCCCGGGAGACCATCCTGGTGGGCCCAGGTGTCAGTGGGCTTCTTGCTTCTAACCATTTAGCCTATTTCATGGCCATTCCCTATTTCTTTTTGGGGAAGAATTTGTTATAATGGAATAACAGATTAAGTAGATATATAAGACTAGGATAATAAAGAGGTTGAGCAGGGGGTGCCATTGGGCCAGGGCCCGCACTCCTGCAGTGCCCCCCCCCGGCAGATTGCGCCCGCTGCAGTTGGCTGGAGTCGGCTACTGAGCAATAGAACTTCCACACGGACGATTGTGGGGGGGGGGCCTCCCCAGGGCCCGCCCCCACCTAGTTCCATTACTGCCCGGGGCTGAAGAGGGGCCCAGCAGTGCTGCATTTTACAGCGCTGAAGCCATGTCGCCTCTCTGAAGTCCCGAACAGCCTGAATGCAGAAGTGCCGAAAAAGCCAAACAGTCAAAGTCCTGAAGCGGCGAAAAGACCCGAAGTCACGAAAGGAGACGAAGTTGAAGTCCTGAAGCCACGAGTTAAATTCTACTGAACACTAATGTGTGTGTTTTTTTTTAATTCCCCTGTCTACCAATGTATTATTTTAATGCTCCAAAGGCCCCTGCCACCAATGTTTTTTAAAAAAAATTCTCTGGGGACCCAATTTTTTTTAACTTGTAAAGGGGGGCCTTGGCACCAATTTTTTTTTTATTTAAAAAATATCTTCTAGGGACCCAATTTTTTTCAACTCATAAGGGGGGCCCTGGCCCAATGTTTTTTTTTTTTTAACTTATAGGGGGGCCCTGACCACCAAATTTATTTTAGAAACAACTTTTATGGGGGGCCCTTTCACCACATTTATTTGTGTGTGGGGGGGTTACATTTCTTTTAGCACTGATGTCTGTATCATCTTTTAACTGTGGTGTGGAGTGGGTGGGGTCTGGGGTGGGGATCGAGGGGACTGGCCCAGGGGGGCACTGAGAATTTTGTTGTATGGGGCCCTGTGATTTCTAAGGGCGGCCCTGCCCATGGCTACCCAGCTCTAATGTCACCAATGGGCATGAATGTATAAAAAGCAGCGCATGGAGCCAGAAGAGGGGCATTGTAAGGGTGTAGGGTAGAAGCAGGGTAAAGTTCAGCCTGAACCTGCTCTTGGACCAAAACGTTGCACAGCAATGACTGGATATAGAAATGTGCTGTGTTGTCAGGTTACACAAACTCTTGGGACCATGGCCATAAATAGTGATGCGCGAATTTATTCGCCAGGCGTGAATTTGCGGCGAAAATTTGCCTGATGAAAATTCACTGGCGTAAAAAAAAAACCCAAGAAGCAACGTGTCAAAAAATGAGACGCGACTCGTTTCGTGAATTTTTCGCCAATTGGTGTATTTCACTGGAAATTCACAAATTTTTTAAAGTGAAACTGGATAGATTTGCCCATCACTAGCCATAAAGCATTCAGCCTGGAATTTGACTCTCGTTATGATGTAATAACTGAGAACAGATCTTTGTTCCTACCCGTATCCTTCAACTACTATAGTCTGTTACTGATTAATCCCTTACTGGAAATAGAACATTTCTGAGATAATGAATTGCACTAGAAGGTACAGGGCAGACTGGAACTAAAATGTATTCACCCCACTGGCTCATTTGATCGGATGCCACACACACCCCTCTCATTCACACAATTATTTCTTATATAACCTTAACAGAATAAATATCTGAATGAAAAGCCATGAAACAGGAGAGTGATTTAGATAATGTGTTTGTTGACAGTGTCTTAAGATATAGTGCTCACCAGTCAAAGATCTACTGTTAGATCCCGATCTACCTTTTGGACACCCCTGGTGTAAATAAATAGGAGATGTCACCAGAACTGTATTTAGGTCCGATGCTGCCCTAGGCATCGGACCTAAATACGTCCCTACGCACGCCATGTGACGTCAACACGCCAGAAGTGACGTCACTCGCCATGCGGAAGCAACGTCACTTCCACAAAAACCTACCCCTCACCCCCATAGAGCTTCCACCAGATTTTCTAAGGCCGGGTACAAGCACAGCTCTATATATCTGATGCCTCCCTCCTGCTGCTGACTCACTGCCTGATCTCAGGCCTCCCCATATATTCCTCTCACATGATTCCAGCTCACAGGAAAATGCAGAGCTCCTATCACATTTTCCATTTCTGAGTCATTAACCAGAAATAAACCACTTTTCTTGTTGTAGAATGTCTGTTGTTTTTTTAAAGGGGTAGTTCACCTTTAAGTTAAAGTTCTCATACCTCCCAACTGTCCAGTTTTTAGAGGGAAAGTCCCTCTTTTGACAGCTCAACCCGCAGTCCCTCATCTGTCCCGTTTTTTTCTCTGCACAGAACAGCCAGTAAAAGAAACAAAGTTTCTAACTTAATTGGCTTTTAGCAGAGAGCTCAGAACTGGCAGGAGGTTCAAATAACAATTTTTAGATAAGCAAATAAGTAATTGTAACAATATAAGATAACAGGTCCCTCGGGAAAAGTTAGACTCACAGCTTAAATGGCAATTCACCTCCATTAGCAATAATAACAGAAAAAAACTACAGAAATATGTTCAAACTTTCATAACTGGCAAATGTTGTAAAATTAACATGGTAATTAGGGGGTGTGGTCAAATAAAATCGCTGCGCTAGGTGCGCCAACTTTTTTTGTCCCTCTTTTTATTTCCAAAATGTTGGGAGGTATGAAATCTAAGCAACTCTTCAATTGTTTTATAGTTTTTAATGAGTAATTTGCCCTCTTTTGAACGGGGGTCACTAACCCTACCTAAAAAAAAAAATACTCTTTGGGGCTACTTTTTTTTAATCTTTTGCTACTTTTTTATTGTTATTGCTGCTTTGTTCATCTTTATATGTAGGATTTTCCTATTCATAATCAAGTCTCTCATTTAACTCAGTGCATATCAATCAGCAGTGATGAAACTGCAAGCGGTGCTGGAATTGGGGAGGGAAACACAGGGATGCCATCCCTTCCCTCCTTTAATACCATGCCCTCAATGCAAGAGTTTTGGACCCCAGAACTTTATTTTGCTCCTCTCCACTTCTGCATGCAAATAAACGACAGAGGTAAAATAAAATATGGTTAAAAACAGTATACAGAAGATAAACAGAGAGAAATAGAAAGTGTTAAATAGTGATGGGCGAATTTATTCGCCACGGGCGAATTCCCACTATTCGCCGCTGGCGAATAAATTCGTGAAACGCCAGCCAAAATTTGCGACAAAAACGACGTGACTAGTGTTAAAGGGGTGGTTCACCTTCAAGTTAACTTTTAGTATATTGTAGAAGGGCTAATTCTAAGAAACTTTTCAATTGGTTTTCATTATTTATTTTTAATAGTTTTTTAATGATTTGCAATTTTCTTATATTTCTTTGCAGCTTTCAAATGGGGGTCACTGACACCATCTAAAAACAAATGCTCTGTAAGGCTACAAATGTATTGTTATTGCTACTTTTTATTACTTATTATTCTATTCAGACCCTCTCCTATTCATATTCCAGTCTCTTATTCAAATCAATGCAGGGTTGCTAGGGTAATTTGTACCCTAGAAACCAAATTGCTGACACGGCAAACTAGAGAGTTGCTGAATAAAAAGCTAAATAACTATAAAACAACAAACAATAAAAAAATGAAAACCAATTGCAAATTGTCTCGGAATATCACTCTCTACATTATACTAAAAGTTAACTCAAAGGTGAACAACCCCTTTAAACACATAAAGAAGGTGGAGGCATCAGAGAGGGTTATAGAGAAAAGGAGAGAAGAAGAAAAGAGAAAATGGAGGTATTAAACAGCAGTAGATTAAGGAATAGCGACAATTATATAAATGAAATAATCTTGGGTAATATATATTATGACTCAATACACAGAATAGGTGCTGTGTTTGCAGAAGCTGGATTGACAGCCAAGAAAATTCACATGCACAATTTTCGTTTTGGGGTCCCTACAGGTCACTAAAATCTGTGCATACTGGGCATTAAACTGTGCATGGCTACTACAACTGTTCTTCTAATGCGGTGCACTTAAAACAATGCACTAAATGCATAACAGGGGACAATATATAGGAGAGACTGGGAAATGTCTGAGGCAAGTAATTGATGGTTTGCTTATAGCTGAATTTCAGCCCAGCAAGGATAGAGTTAATGCCAGCATTCCTTTTGCTTGGGTAAGCTGGTACATTCCGAGGGGGCGTGTCCTCAGATATCACAGTGCTTTTGCTCGGAACACTGTAACAAAGGCTGCTATTAGGGTTTAAAGTGCCGGCGTTTGCTGATCAGTAGACACCGAGAGGCAACAGCTAACTGATAGATACACCATCTTCTGGGGGCAGCCATGAAATTCCAATATAAGGAGGATCATCCTTTTGAATACAGGAAGAAGGAGGGCGAGAAGATCAGAAAGAAATACCCGGATAGGGTGCCTGTAAGTAGCAACAGCCGGTGGCATAACTAGATATCACTGGGCCCCACAGAAAATTATTTTTCAGGCCTCCAAAATGACCTGTTTTACAAATATTTATTGAAATTGTATATGAATTAGGGCCTCATGGGGCCCCTACACCTCCTGGTCCCCTCTGCTTCCTCTGTAGTAACACCCCTGGGAACATCCCTGGGAATTGATCCTACTCTCATTCCCTCTATCCCCTGTATCTGATTTACTACCGTCTGTATTTCCCTATTACTACTAGGCATTTTATTGCACCAACCTCTTCTACTGGCCCTGCATTGAGTACAAGTCTCCCATATTCCTCTACCAGCAGTGATGGGTTTATGGTTGGGCAGAAAGAGGTCACACACAGCAATGTAGGGGACTTTGGAGGCAATAATGTTATTATGTAGGGCTGCTCTTGCCATGAAGAACGGTGAGAACCTTGCCTCAGGGAGGGAGAGCATCCAGTTACAAGGGGTGGCAAAAAGCCACCTCTTGTAACTTTAAAGGAAAAGTAAATGTTTTTCTTTTTCTTTCTGTAAATTTGCTCTAAACAGCCCCCCAGATTAATGTACCTTAGTCCCTGCTGCAAGTCTGCTCTGGTTTCTGTGTTATCAGCAGCTTGTTTCCCCTTCTTCCTGGTGCAGAGTGAAGCCCAGCCCCTTAGTTTACTGAGCAGTCCATTTGCTGCTGTTCCACAATAGAGAGGAAGAGGGAGCCAGTGTTTCTCTGCTATGTCATAGTATGCAAATGATCTCCTGGACTAGTCCAAGAGATAAGGTCAGCTCAGTAAGCTAAGGGGCGGGGCTTCACTCTGCACCAGGAAGAAGGTGAAAAAAAGCTGCTGATAACACAGAAACCAGAGCAGACTTGCAGCAGGGACTAAGGTACATTCATTTGAGGGTCTGTTTAGAGCAAATTTAGAGATAGAAAAAAAAAACGTTTACTTGTTCTTTAAGGACTCAACTTCCTGTTTTTTACCCAGAAATTGGCTGTAACAAACAAGGGAAAGTTGTGCTCACCACTAATTTTTAAAAACATTAAGCGGGGGTGCAATGCGATTGTGGCCACAAAATTCACATAGACAAATACAATAGTTCCTCTGCACTCAACCCATTATCAATATATTTAAGACATTGAGACATTCT
>CM044444.1:6597340-6611091 GCA_024363595.1 Xenopus borealis | reverse complement strand
GGGGGGGGGGGAGTATTGTCCTTTGTGAAATGCACATGTTCCCTCTTCTACCCCAGGGCATTTATATATATATTAGCATTGTGCCTTTCTATGGACTTGCTGGTGACTTTTAATAAAAGTAGCCATGAATATCTTGTAAAATTACAAATTGTGATGCCTTCGGCCTTGTGCCTCTATATTAGGGGTGTCGGCCCAGGATGGATATGAATGCGGCCCAGCTTGAAACCCTTGGTTCCCAAGTTATCATGTTGCAAATAGTGATGGGCGAAACGGCCGCGTTTCGCTTCGCCGAAAAATTCGCCGAAGAATTTTTCGCCGATTCGCGAAACGCGTCTCGTCGTTTCCGTCGCGCGCGACTCGTTTTTGGCAGCAAATTTTGGGCGGCGAATTTTTTTGCCCGTTTCGCTAATTTATTCGCCAGCGGCAAATCGCGGGAATTCGCCACGAATTCGCCCCTGGCGAATAAATTCGCCCATCACTAGTTGCAAAGGATTCAGGAGTAGGTAGGAGGGGGGACTCTGCCCATTGCCCAGTTAGTTGTAATACTACTATAATTATAATTTAATATCCAGGTGTCCCATATTCCAGTGTATAACTCTATCTGCTTATCCAGCTTGTAGTTCTTTACTGTGCATTTTTTTACAAACCAAAAGTGTTTGTGTATTTCATGTGCAGCCCCAGACAATTTTTCTTTTTCCATTGTGGCCCAGCGAAGTCAAAAGGTTGGACACCCCTGCTTTAAAGGGCAAGGAAAGGCAAAGAAATAAAATCCCATTTTTACTTTCTTTAATGAAAAAGAAATCTATCTCCAATATACTTTACTGTACTGTTTTTATAAGAAACCTGACTGTATGCAGTGAAATTCTCCCTTCATTTAGTGCTGTGGATAGGAATTGTCAGACGGTCCCTAACTTCTGGCAGGGAAACAATCATACTTATGACCAGCCATGCAGAACTCAAGCAGCTTTGTTTTTTTTTTATCATTTATGACGATCCCTATGAAGCCCAGATCACACTGAGCATGTGTATGTAGTCTAGTCTTGCAAAGATGTATAACAAAGTTACAAGATGACAGCCCCCTGTGGCCAACTTTGAAAGCATAAATCATTTGTTTGATTAGGCTTGTGGTGCAGTAAGTTCATGTTTATGTTTAGTATACAAAATACAGCATTTCTACCCTTATTCTATTTTACACTTTCCTTGCCCTTTAAATGGCCACTGAATGCCTTGGTGACTTATAAAACCCCTACCTTTTGCAACAGGGGGTACGTTATTCAATATATATTGTACAACAGGGGGATACATTACTCATTATTTAAACAAGACTTTTCATCTGGACGTGTAGAATGTGCATCTATTTATATTTATTTGTGCCGGTATAATTAGCAATCCACATAGAGTCATGTTTGGCTATTAAGGGCCACTAATCTGTGTACCAGTAAAGAGCTGCTGTCTTTGCACTCACGTGTGTTCACTGACATACAGTCTGTTGTGTCCTACTCTCCCACGTCTCATCCTTTTGTGTAGGGCTCTCAGCATTGTATTGAAGGAGCCCAGTAGACGTGTTGGAGAGTCAGTGGCATCACAGTGTGACCAGTGTTGGACTGGCCCACCAGGGTACCAGGAAAAGTCCCGGTGGGCCCAGGTGTCAGTGGGCCCTCATGCTGCTAATTTGGCCAAGTTCATGGCCGTTCCTTATTTCTAGAGGCTAAATAGATGTATTAACAGATTATAGTATGTAAAGAAAATACACTAGAAGAATAGAGGTTGAATGAATAGAGGAAGAATAATAGCCCCTGGTCTAAAAATTTTTGGTGGGCCCCTAGTGTAAGGTTTTTGGGTGGGCCCCTGATGTCCCAGTCCGACACTGAGTGTGACAGATGGAGATTGTAGTGGACATAGTTGGATGGTGTGTGTGTTATTGGTAGCTGGGGGCTACTGGAGAGCTGAGGCCTTTCCTCCTCCCCTGCCTGCACTGCAATGAGATGGGAGGTGTTTGTGTGTGCTGAGCTTAACTCTTTCAGTGCTAGCCTGCTGCATTCCACAGCCTTGTTATTCTATTAATGGCAGACACTGTGAATACTGCAGAAACCCTCATCCCTCCTGCATGTGTATATATATATATATATATATATATATTTGCGTGTGTATGTGTATATATATATATATATATATATATATATATATATATGGGGCAAATTTATGAAATTCACGTGAAATGATTGAAGTTTGATCGAATACCGATCGTATGAATGTTTCGTATATTCGTATATTCTAATTTGGCCTCTTCCATCATCGAATACCGAATTATTGAATAGATCGAATGATCTACCTCGCCAGATTGAACCTACCGAATTGTAATAGAAGCCTATGGGAATCCCCCCCATAGACTTCTGAAACTAAGTCCTGCTCAAATACCATTCGTACAATCGGAGCGTTCAATCGTTCGAATCGTACAAATTTTTGGAGGTTCAAAGGAAATTTTACGTTTTTTTGTGGAATCGAACGATCGGTATCCGATCGTATGAATTCATCGAAAAAATCGAATATCGAGCAAAATGATAGCCTAGAACAATTCGATAAGAATTTCGAGTAGGAATTTCGAGAGACCTTTAGAAAGTTCCCAATTAGAATGTCCAAACAAAGATCTAATTCATCTTTACTGGAAGCAAAACCAGCAAAACCAGCCTATTGGGTTTATTTAATGTTTACATGATTTTCTAGTAGACTTAAGTTATGACAATCCAAATTATGGAAAGATCTGTTATCCATAACAACTCAGGCCCTTGGCATTCTTGATAACAGGTCCCATACCTGTATTACAGTATATGAGATGCACCACATTTAACTCTGCAACTGTTTCTGAAGTGAAGTTACATTGTTATTATCTGTCATTTCAGGTTATCGTAGAAAAGGCCCCAAAGGCCAGAGTTCCAGACCTGGACAAGAGGAAATACCTGGTACCCTCAGATCTAACAGGTACGGCACCTTGAAATCCAATCAATCTGATATTTGTATTTGTTTCTAATCTGAATGTATGCTAAAAAAATCTTTTCCATATATTTTGGGCAGTTGGGCAATTTTACTTCCTCATCAGGAAGAGGATTCACCTTCGCCCTGAAGATGCCCTTTTCTTCTTCGTCAACAATACCATTCCTCCCACCAGTGCAACCATGGGGCAGCTGTATGAGGTGAGGCTCATTACTTAGACAAAAAATAAAAACCCCTCTCAACTTTTATACCAGTTTCATGCCTTTTTTAACCATATTTAAGAAAACATATCTTAATATTGCCTGTGATGTCATATCATTGCCCATGTGATGTCATATCATTGCCCATGGGATGTCATATTATTGCTCTTGTAATGTCATATCGTTGCCCATGTAAAGTCATATCATTGTTCATGTGATGTCATATCATTGCCCATGGGATGTCATATCGTTGCCCATGTAAAGTCATATCATTGTCCATGTGATGTCATATCATTGCCCATGTGATGTCATATCATTGCCCATGTGATGTCATAAATAAATACTCATGATATCATATATAAATACTCATATCATATTATTGCCCTTGCAATATCATAACATTGCCTATGTAAAGTCATATCATTGCCCATGTGATGTCATATCACTGCCAATGTGATGTCATAAATAAATACTCATGATATCATATTATTGACCTTGCAATGTCATATCATTGCCCTTGCTGGGAAATGTATATTATTCCCATTGGCCAAGGGTATTGAAACTGTGGCCCGAGGGCCAAATGCGGCCCAGGATGGAAAGGAAAGCAGCCCAGCTTAAAACTCAAATTTTTTGAGAAAACGTCCTGTTACAAAGGATATAGGAGGAGGGAGACTCTGCCCATTGCCCAGTTAGTAATAATAATATAATAAAAAGTCTATTTAATATCCCTTATTCCAGTGTATAGCTCCATCTGGTTATCCAACTGGTATTGTAGTTTTGTGTATTTTCTTTACTTTTAAAAATCAAAAATGTTTGGTTATTTCATGTGTGGCCCCCAGGCAATTTTTCTTCTTCCAATGTAGCCCAGGGAAGCCAAAAGTTTGGACACCCCTGCCATAGGCGGTCAGACATTTTGATGCTGTATTTTGAGTTTTGTCTCATTTTGCAAAGGGCAAATGGCTCACAATGTGTTTTGCTGCGTTGCAGGATAATCACGAGGAGGACTACTTCCTGTATGTGGCCTACAGTGATGAGAGCGTGTATGGAAAGTGATGGCATGGATGGCACAACCTACCAAACCCAACACTATCACCTTCCATGACCAACCATTTCACAGAATCCCGACCTCTAGGACTGCACAGCACATGGAACCTACCAGCTTTGGATCTTGATGTCTGTGGAAGGTGTAAGGGGAGTGGGTGGGAATAGACTTGCCAGTGGATGGAAAGCTCAAGATAAGAAGACATGCCCGTCAGCAAATATGCCTGAATGACTGGTGGCCTTGATTTGTGCATACTTAGATTTGAGCCTCCATCAAGCACTCTCTGGCTTGGCACAACATGAAAACTCGTAGGGCAATGGGGTTCCATGATGCTGAGCTGACCACCTTTAGGCTTGGGCTGAGCCATTTGTTTATTAATTCTTGATTAGTGCAACACACGCATTCCCATTAGTGAGCACCCTACCATGTTTCCTATTGGTCCAGACTAAGTCTTGTCTTCTCTCATCAGGTTCCATCCGCTATGTGGCGAAAGCAAACAGTCCATATTATTTTATATAATCCAGAGAGCTGAAAGCCTATTGTTAGGCTGACAATGAATGTTTAACCTGTGCCACAGCTGTGATTGGTGGATAACAGTTATTTACAGTCTTTTTTTTTTTATTTATCCTCTTTTATTTTGGTTCAGGAAGCCCGATCTGTGCACCCCAGGGGGAGGGGATGTTGATTAAGCATCCCTACAAGCATTTTCCTTCTCCACATCAGTTTAATGGATCTTCAGAAAGATCATTTTATGTTCCATTACATATAAATCGAGGATTTTATTAACCGGTGCCAAGTTTGCTTCAGCTCCACTAATCCACTGCATCCAATCAGCAAGCAATTGCTCTTACAACCCAACAACTGATTGGTTGCTATTGTTTAATAGACCAGGAGCAAGCATTGCACAGGTTATTACACCCCCCTCCACTCCTTTATTGGGCAACAAATCCACATAAAGTAAAATTATAAGACAAATTATTATTTTTTGTAACCAAAACAATGACATTTATGCATGAAAGTGAGTGTGCATAGCCACAAGGTTGTAAGGTAGGGGTTTAGACAGCTGAGCCTCCTATTTAGGTCAGTGCACTTTACATTATTCTAAATCACAGTTGTCCAACCTATGGTTCCTCCAATGTTTTTGGACTACCGCTCCCAGCAAGTCTTGCAGGACAATGTAGTTATTACCATTGGAAAGGCTGCAGGTTTAATATCAGTAGATGATATATCTAATAACAGAAGGCACACATGTATCTATAGACACACAGTATACACAACCCAGCACTTAATTCTGAAACACCAACAACAATATAACTACACACAAGAACACACACGCAATTTTATATAATAAAAAAAGCCTGATACTAGTGAAACTGGGAAAGTGTTCTCTAGTTTGGACGAAGCTATAATACAGTACTTTAACGTCCTTGATTTGTGTCCTGAAATTAACCTGGATAACACATAATGTGTGTTAATTCTATAAATATTGCACTAGGCCTGTCTTGCTTTGGGAATTAAACTGGATTTAACATGGTGAAGTCATGAAAACAGCAGGAAGAAGATGAGCCGTTTGGCCTTTAAACTGTCCTACTGTTGCTATGGTCACTGAATCTAGAAACCAGGCAGCCAGTTGGACAAAAGATTGGGAAATAAAAAGGAGAAGGACTAACCTTAAACACCAGTAAGCAGCTGGAAATTCAGAAAGGGAATTAATTATAAAAGGGTGGCAGTGGAGTATTTGCTTCTGTTGCTTCCATGATTTTACGGTGAACTTCCCCTTTAGTTTTGTTAAATGTTTTGAAAGTGCACATTACTGGAATGTATTTATGGTGTTGGTATTTTAACCTAGAAAATGGCATTTCTGTGTATCAGTTCAAACAAAGAGTAGGCAGAATTTTGGGTGTAATACTGACGTGTCCTCTGGGTGTCAGTGCAGTGTGAAAGGAGATTTCTATAATGTTAATGAATAAATACTGCAAATCCCAGTTTTTTACAATTGCTGGGCTGTAGATTTTGTGGCATTATCATACAAGGTTGTCAGACCGTGTGATGCACAACTCCCAGAATCCCATCAGTTCATAGGCTACAGGGAGTTAGAGCTCACAGCATCTCAAGGGCTGCAAAGTTAACTGGTCAGCCTTACGTAAAATATGAGGGATGAAACTTTTTAATGTTGTAATAAATGTTAGTTTTGCTTAATAGAATGAGTGGCTAAAGTCTTTAACAATAGCAACAGCATATAAAGATAAGACGTCATAATCGAAGGAGTTGCGAATCCTCCTGTTCTCCGAATACGCTCATCTGCAACCATTCCTTTTAGATAACACTACAGCGCTGCTATTGTCTTTGTTAAATAAACCTGTTTTTCATGCAACCCTATTGTCTTTCCTCCGTTACTTACCTACAGAATAGAATAGGTTTCCAGGTAGTTCTTGAAGATGTTTCACCTTTAACTGATGTTAGATTATTATTATTTGAGATTTTTGAGGTATTTAGCTTTTTATTTAGTTTGCAAATTCAGGAATGTGGTTGCTAGGGTCCCAAATTACCCTAGCGAACGTAATGATCTAAGTAAGAGACTGAATAGAAAGATGAGTAATACAATTATTTGTGTAGCCTTGTAGATTATTTATTTTTTAGATGGGGTCAGTGTTGCCGTTCAACCCCTGTTGTAGGGATATGTAGTTATCCCATGCTTTCAAGGGGTTTCCTCCACAGATGGTATTCTGGTTTCCTTCTACAGACAACAATAACATGGGGGTTTATTGGCTTCTGGTGATTGGCTTGTGTGTGTGTGCCTTGGCGTGCTTGTAGAGAATGAGATTGTCAGCACCTTTAAGGCAGGGATCAATGTGAATTTGAGAAAACTCTCTGTAAAGGTTCTGCAGAATATGTCAAAGCCAACCAAAATAAGGATAAAAATAGCATTCATCTAACGATGGAGGTTTTGTCTCAATATGAAGATAAGCTACTTCTCTCTCAGCCCCAACCTTTTGTTCCCTAAATCAAATTCCTTACCTTCTAGTGCCAACATGGAAGGAAGTCTTTACAGTTGGACACTCCAGTGGAGTCAGTGACACAAGTCACTGTCCAGAGATTGGACCAGAACGTGGTAATTACAGCGCTGTTAATACTGGAGACCTTCCAATAATCTGTGGGCAGAGTAGAGCTGACCAGCGCCCATCCCGAGACTGCCAAGATAAACGCAATTATTTCGGAGGCCATGTGAGCCATCACTGTGAAATGAGGAAGAAGCAGCTCCAATAATAAGAACAAAACTAAAGTCTTAAGAAGAAACTGGATTGGATGTAAAAAAATCTAATGAAATTGAAGACAGAAGGGGACATTAAATAATATGAAAATTGATTATGGATATATAATCCCATGCTTTGAGGCCACTGCGAGCAACATCCAAGGGGTTGGTGAGCAACATGTTGCTCGAAAGCTACTGGTTGGGCATCACTGATCTACAGTCATTTTTGTGAGGATGGACTGTCAGTATCAGGTTCTATGGTTGGCTGAGACCTGATCTTAAACTGCTAAGTGCTGGATCTTACTGAGTATAACGTGGACTGCAGACACAGAGATAATATTTATATAGTTATTCCTAACAAAATGTTGGTGATAATTTGTATCTATTTGTGTGTTGGTTTCCTGTGCCTTAAAGGGCAAGGAAAGTGTAAAATAGAATAAGGGTAGAAATGCTGTATTTTGTATACTAAACATAAACATGAACTTACTGCACCACAAGCCTAATCAAACAAATGACAGGGGCTCCCCCTGCTGTTCATAAGTGATTGTTTCCCTGCCAGAAGCACTAAATGAAGGGAAAATTTCACTGCATACAGTCAGGTTTCTTATAAAAACAGTACACATTTTAAAATTAAAGTATATTGGAGATAGATTTGTTTTTCATTAAAGAAAGTAAAAATGGGATTTTATTTCTTTGCCTTTCCTTGCCCTTTAACATCATAAGATGTTCCATTTTATTGGCCAAAATGAACAGCTGGTGGTGCTGTAAAAACTGCTAATGTCTTCAAAACTAGAAAAAACTGTGAATATAAAATGCCAAACAATGGTTTTGAGGGTTTGTATTTTGTTTAAGCTTGTACTATAAAGTTGAGCTTTAAAGAACCTCAGAGCATTCTGCAATAAGGAGAAATCAACCAACTACTATATGTCCATCAGTCCTTCCTTCTTCTCTTCCATATAATCTAGAGGCCATACTTGCAATATATAGATGCATTTTGCAATGCATTTGCAATATTGTATGATGAAAATTTGACCCACGCACCCGTCTTCATAAAATTGATCCGATAAGAGTGCGAACACTGAACGAACTTTATATTTATATATATATGTGTGTATATATATATATATATATATATATATATATATATATATGGGTGAATGGAATATAATGAGGGAACAAAATCAGAATATACATTGCATACAATAGTCAAGAGAACAACAAATTAAAACAAAATATTTATTAAATATATAATATTTAAAAGGTGCACGTAGCTTGTCAACCCGTATCGACAAAGGCTTTGATGACGCATGATGCTGAAATGAACACAATATCCCAACCTCAGGTCTGCAAACTATTATTGTCCAGAGGGTGCAGGCTAACAACACTGAAAACATACTGCTTATTGGGTGCTAGAGAGGAGCAACAAATCTGCCCTATAATATTGTGTAGTTTTGGCCACATACATTTTTATGCAAGATTTGTGGAGCATTTGCAGCTCTTCTGATGCTTAGTCAGACTAATTTAATCCTCCTACACCTAAAGAGCACTAGAAATTAAGATACCAAGGTGGATTTCAAAGAATTAAGTGCCATCAGTCAATCCGCTCCATGACATTAGGGTGATAATGATTCACTCCACGGGGGAGATTCATCAAAGAGTGAAGTTCTGCCACTAGAGGGAAATTCCACAGCTCTCAGTTCATTTCTATGGAATTTTGAAAGCCCTATTTATCAATGGGTGAAGTGAAATTTCACCCTTTGATGAATACGCCTTTCAAAATCCCATAGAAATGAATGGAGAACTGTGGAATTTCCCTCTAGTGGCGGAATTTCACTCTTCACTTCACTGTTTGATGAATCTACCCCCAAGTATTTATGATAATGCTTTCAAATTTCAAGGCAGTTTTGCACCCTGTCCTGCACTTTACACACTGGTCCTTTATCTCCACAATAACCACGTTGTTGCCTGCATTTGCCAAATTAGCATCCCCACTCTCAGCCGCTATTTGCCCCATATTTTTTTATTTTGTGTTGTTTTGTTGTGGTGTCTACCGAGCACCAAATATTTAATCTGGTGGGAGGTGCAGAGTGTAGCATTACTTTGGCACATGAACACTAAGGAGTGTGATCTTGCACTTGAGCCTAGGGTATAAGTACACAAACCCTTTCATATTATCATTTAATAATAACTTTGGGGCCCCAGATAATATGTAAAGACTGGGACTGTTTTCGCCTGCAATGAAACAGGGCAGAAGGGCTTTTTTTTTTTTTTTTAAACTTAACTGTAAACTGAACTCTCACAAATGTAAAGACACAAAGAACGTTAAAACAGTAGGCAACAGGTCCATAAACATATGGATCAGACTCCATGATACAAGGGTCATTTGGCATGACACACATCTAAAAATATCTGAAGGACCTCTCTGCAATTCTCCCATGGGTTTGCATGGAAATCCAGTGTTCCTCTCACTTTATGTTCAACACAGGGCTTTTTGTGGGGTAATATATATATATACATCACCCCAGTATGTTTGCAAAGGAAATCCAACAGACTCACTGTAACTGAATCCATTTACATCCCTTACATAAAATTCATTCAATCTGCAGACGAGCCGTCCACTGTGTATTTTCAAGTGCTCTTCATCTACTGCCCCTGTAGGACAATCAGACTCAGTGGACTTGGAAGTGCTTCTGTTAAAACACAGTGTAATCATTCTCAATCCTCATGAATTCTGTCCCAGCGACTCCAGTGTAGAGCTCGGGCACCACCAGCTCTGGGACTTGCAGGATCGTCTTGTCATTCGAAGCCTTCCTTCCAGCTTCTAGGCGCTTGCGCAATTCTGGTAGTGACGGCCTTTCAGGTGCCTTCCAAAGCCAACATGTTTTCATGACGTTGTACCTATAGAATGAGAAGATAATATTACAAAAATCTGCAATGTTGATCGATATCGATTGGGAAGGTTTGATTTTTCAAATGACCGACCCTTTTGAGCTCATTGTTCCTGGTTGTAATCCAATAGGCCCTAGGGCCGAATGTTCGGAATACCCTGATATAGCCCAGCTGTTAGTGGCATATTGGGGGAAATATCCTCTCAATGTTGCCAAATGAGCGGATCTTATAGTGCAGGGCCAGATTAAGGTTGGGGGTGAACATGCCTTTATGGAAGGATGAGTTTGGGGTCTTTGATGGGATAGCTCATGGAAGGGATGTTTTTGACCCCACCAGATGAAGGAGGAGGCAAAGAAGGTGCAAACACAAGCTTATGAAATTTTATAGGTGGAAAATATGTGTTTAAATGTCCATTGCCAGTTACTTTCCTCTAAAATCAACAGAACAGAAACCTTTTGAGGCTATCTTTAAGCATATTAGAGTTGACTGCTCAATCCTTACATAGCTGGTTTGCTGGTGGAAGGTCTCTTCATAATATTTCCTCTCTGTAAGTGCTGTAGGATGTCATTTGGGGGAATTTCAGGATAAGGAGGGGCCCCTGAAATATAAAAAAAAGAAATTGAGAGTTTATTATTTGCAATTGCTATATTTGGGGTTTTATTATTTTAGCAACTGTATTCTCATGCATGTTCATCTAGTTACTGTATGCCACTGATTACTTTCATCAGTTTCTGTCAAGGATGATGTGGATTCAAATGTCTAATTTAACTATACAGGTATAAATACTGAATTACTGGAAGGCTGTCTCTCATAGACTCCAATGTTTCTAAATAATCTACATTTAAAAAAAAAAAAAAAAATGATTCCCCTTTTCTCTGTAATAATAAAACAGTAGCTTGTACTCGATCCTAACCAAGATATAATGAATCCTTATTGGAAGCAACCTCTGCCTATTTCATGTTTATATTATTTTCTAGTAGACTTATTAGATCCATTAGCCATTATCTGGAAAATCCAAGGTCCTAATGATTCTGGATAACAGGTCCCATACCTGTACTACATGAACAGAGAAAAAATATGATACTGTGCATAGACATGATATCTTAAAGGGAATGCCAGGAAGTGACTGAACATTAGAATAAAAAGCATTACCTTTAGTTCATCTTTACCTAACCTATATGCCAGATTCCTATTATTGGTAGTATGGAGTATGTAAGGGTGCAAGTAAATAGCATCAATGTGCAATCCATCCTAGCACTGAAAATTGACTTGAACATTTTAACCTGGCAAAAAAAAAAAACAATCTTGTTATGGAAAGCACGAACATAAATATAACCTTACCCAATGTTATCATTTCATAAAGAAGAATTCCAAATGACCACCTGAAATAAATGGAACAACAGGAAGTTAGCACATGCTTATAACATTTTTAAAGGGATACTGTCATGGGAAATCATGTTTTTTTTCAAAACGCATCAGTTAAAGGGGTGGTTCAACTTCAAGTTAACTTTTAGTATATTGTAAGGGCCAATTCTAAGAAACTTTTCAATTGGTCTTCATTTTTTATCTTTCATAGTTTTTTTATGATTTGCAATTTTCTTCTGTTTCTTTGCAGCTTTCAAATGGGGGTCACTGATACCATCTAAAAACAAATGCTCTGTAAGGCTACAAATGTATTGTTATTGTCACTTTTTATTACTTATCATTCTATTCAGTCCTTCTCCTATTCATGTTCTAGTCTCTTATTCAAATCAATGCAGGGTTGCTAGGGTAATTTGTAGAAACCAAATTGCTGGCAAGGCAAACTATAGAGTTGCTGAATAAAAAGCTAAATAACTATAAAACCACAAACAATAAAAAATGAAAACCAATTGCAAATTGTCTCAGAATATCACTCTCTACATTATATTAAAAGTTAACTCAAAGGTGAACAAACCCTTTAATAGTGCTACTCCAGTAGAATTCTGCACTGAAATCCATTTCTCAAAAGAGCAAACAGATTTTTTATATTCAGTTTTGAAATCTGACATGGGGCTAGACATTTTGTCAGTTTCTCAGCTGCCCCCCGTCATATGACTTGTGCCAGCACTTTAGGAGGGAACTGCTTTCTGGCAGGTTGTTGTTTTTCCTTCTCAATGTAACTGAATAGTACACAGTGGGACATGGGTTTTACTATTGAGTGCTGTTCTTAGATCTACCAGGCAGCTGTTATCTTGTGTTAGGGAGCTGTTATCTGGTTACCTTCCCATTGTTCTGTCTGTTGTTAAGCTGCTGGGAGGGGGGGTGATATCACTCCAACTTGCAGTACAGCAGTAAAGAGTGACTGAAGTTTATCAAAGCACAAGTCACATGACCAGGGGCATTGTCAGTATGTCTAGCCCCATGTCAGATTTCAAAATGATATATAAAAAAATCTGTTTGCTCTATTGATAAATGGATTTCAGTGCAGAATTCTACTGGAGCAGCACTATTAACTGATGCATTTTGAAAAACATTTTTTTCCCATGACAGTATCCCTTTAAGTATATATTTATCCTATATGGGCAAATGACAAAAATAACAACAAACAAAATAAATATCCTATAGGGAAGTAACATTAAAGTACTTGGCATGAGTAATACGTGAGATAATTAGGCAACCCTGTTGTTGTTGCTTAGATATGTAGATTAATACAAAGCAATTACTATAGTTGTATAGGATTGTAGGGATTTTGTAATTACATCCAATACAACTTAGTCATGTCCTGTCTGGTATTCTATTAGAGTTCAAATTCAAGCAATGTTATTGTTTGTTATCTGCTCCCCACTTTATTGTAGGACTTTCCTCTATACAAGAGGTATGCAAGAGGATTTTGGAATATTTACATTTTTCTTGCTCTGCAAATCTCAGACTTGGAAATTTTCAACTGCTACTTGGTTGCTAGGGCTGCTATGTATCCTATCAACCAGGTAGCAGTTTGGAAGTCAAGAGGGAAAATTAATAGATGTGGGCTATAATAATAAGATTCAAATGAATTATGATAATAATATTGAACCCTCACAGTTGATAGCATAATTAAAGGGCATGTAAAGGCAAACAAAATAAATTCCCATTTTTACTTTCTTTAATGAAAAAGAAACCTACTGTACTGTTTTTATAAGAAACCTGACTGTATGCAGTGAAATTCTCCCTTAATTTCACTGCTATTTATAGGAATTGTCAGACGGTCTCTAGCTGCTGGCAGGGAAACAATTATACTTGAACAATGAACAGCAGGGGGAGCCCCCATCTTACGTCTGAGTCATGCAAAACTCAAGCAGCTTTGTTTGCTTCCCTGTTTTGATAATTTATGAGGATCCCTAAGAAGCCCAGACCACACTGAGCATGTGCACAGTCT